>JAPPVO010004317.1:0-19178 GCA_030407325.1 Camellia japonica | reverse complement strand
TTCAGATTCAAATAAGCACTGGGTGTCGATGAGTTCATGTCCAAAAGTGCAATGTGTGCCGTGTGTTTGGGCGATTCAGGCTAAGGCAGTGTGTGTGCATATGTCAGTCCTAAGCAGGTATCAGTTGTGAAGTTGTCTACAATCAACTACAGCGCACAAGTGTATCAGATCTAAAGCAGTTAAGGAATGTAATCAGCTATGGCAGTTGACAGTTAAAGGTCCTACATTGCAGAAAATAAAGCAAAGATAAGGGTGTTACCTCGGAGGCGCCAAAGGACAAATGAGTGGCCGGCTCACGCAGCAGAAGCTCCGGGTCCAAAGCCCTGTCGAAGCCGCGGAAGTGGCAGAGTCCGTCTGGCGGAAGCACGTGGATGGCCGGCTGGTAGGTCGCCGGGTCGAAGGGGCGCTCGCTCAGTGGCAGGAGCTCGACCCCGGGATCCATCTCATGGTCCGGGGGAGTCCCGACGTGTGGAATATCATCGGCCATAGCAATGGAGATGAGAAAAATAGCCGGAAGAAGAAAAATGGGCCGGAATGCGAAAAGTCAACTGGGAAGTCAACCCCGAGAGGGTCGAAATGGCCGGGAAGGCCGAAGAGGAAAATGCACGGAAATGTAGAGAATATCGAGGGGAACAAGTCCCGAAAAGGCGGAAACGGCGAAAAGTGCACCGAAACAAAGTTTTGTTCGGTCGAAAATGTCCGAAACGCGAAGAATATCGCGAATCCGACGAGAAAATGGGCGTGAAACGCGGAGAAATCGGCGAAAAATCGAAAGGAAAACACTCTAGAGAGAGAGAGGAGGAGTTTTCGGCGGTGTGGAAGTAAGAAAATAGGGTTTAGGTGCCCTATTTTATAACACCCGTGGCAAATTGTCAAAACTGCCCCCGATCAGGCATTTTCTGCCGGTCGGCACATTATTGTGCCGGTGGAGAAGTTTGGGCAGCCGGTTGCAGCCGGTGACCTCCCCACCCAGCCGGTGGTGTTCCCAAGGCCTTGTTTAGGCTAGATGAGGGGTTTTGGGTCTTCATAGCTCAAGAAAGTGTAAGAAAGTGCATCTCCGACACTCAACCGGCCTCCGTTTTGACCTCAGACAGTGTCTTCTGTGTGTGGCACTCAAATTCAAGCAAAGATTGTATCCTTTTTTGTATCCTTTTGTCTTTTATAAAATTCAAAAGTTGCCCCGTGTGCGTTGCATGCATCCATCACGTTGTCCGGGGCGTCGCATCGCCCCGTTTTGCACGTCCCTTGTGACTTGCACTATTCCGCACTTGTCGTGTGGCATGCGTGCCACACTTGCTTCCTTTTCCATTCTTGCGAGGCGCGCGTGTCTCCTCTGTCTCATTTGCCCTATTTGCATTGGCATGCGTGTCCCATGTGCGTTGCCTCGCACTTCCCCCCCCTCTCTCGCGTGTACTACGCTGAGAGGCTTTTTGTTTTTCCTCTCTCGCGTGTACTACGCTGAGAGGCTTTTTGTTTTTCCTCTCTCGCGTGTACTACGCTGAGAGGCTTTTTGTTTCCCCTCTCTCGCGTGTACTACGCTGAGAGGCTTTTTGTTTTTCCTCTCTCACGTGTGCTACGTTGAGAGGTTCCGCACGGTCTGACGAGACCTTAAACACGCCCATCGGTCCGGCGGGACCGTAAACACGCGACGGTCTAGGAGACCTTAAATCCTTGGAGGGTGCAAGACCTTCGGTACATTTACATACACTGTTCATGGCATTTGGCATGCATTTCATCGCGCTATTTTGCGCATCACACCGTCCTGTGCATGCATGGTCCGGCGGGACCGAAAACACGCACGGTCTGGCGAGACCTTAAACCCGTCCAGTTGCATTGTTGTGCATCTCAAAAGCCGTGCGTTGGCGCGCATTTCAAACATCATGCATCATGTGCATTTCAAATGCATACATTTTGCATCCCGGTCTAGGAGACCTTAAATCCTCTGAAGGTGCAATTCCTTCGGTGTTTGTCGTGCCCGAACGACTTTCGGTGGTCTGGTAAAGCCACCTGTCTGTGTTCGCGGTGAGTTCCTAGAAGACCAACTGGGACGGTGAAAACTAGAGTTTGAATGGCTTATGCCTAGAACGCAAAGGTTCGGAATTTCCGAGACTAAAGTCTGGTTTAAATACCCAGGGGGTGTACCCTCGGCTTGAAATCTGTATGGAAGCCCCATAGGTTGAGGCGGCGTGTTTACGCCTCGATTCTGGATACTGAACCAACCTAGTATATCGCCCTGTTGGTAAGATAGGGAAAGCTGCAATCATAGTCATTGCATCATGCTACATTGTCACGCATCATTTGTGAATACTGCATAGGTCATGCATTTCAAAAAACAACAAAGAAAAAAACATGCATATGTCATGCATCATCAAAATACTGCATATGTCATGCATTTCAAAAAACAAAAAAAACAAAAAACACATGCATATGTCATGCATATCATTGTAGTATAGTATAGTGCATTTCCATTGCATCGTAGTTGCATGCACCCATTGCATCACTTCCATCCATGGCTTGCGCCTTTCCAAGTTGAGCTTGGTCTGGTATGTGCCTCTACTTTTCACGTCGAAGCACGGTTTTTGTGTACGCGCCTATTCCTTGATGAGCTTGGTTTGAGGGTTGCGGCATATCTCCTGTGTTAGACGCGGTTCGTATGCGTACATGCCTTTCCTAGGCAAGATCCGGTTTGGCCCGCGTGCCATATCCATTGTATCCATTTCCATTGCATTGTAGTGTAATTATTGCGTCCGGCATTAGGATCATTATTCCCTCCTCAGAGGGTCGTTTCCCCACTTATGTCATTCCACCCAATACTTGTTCTTGTGTCCGTGCAAAGTACTCATAGATCAGACATCGTTCTATGGGAGACGGACTGGTTACCTCCATCAATCTATTTGACATTCGTGTGGTTTCGAACCGCTCAGGATTGAATCATGATTCAATTGCCCTGCACGTAGTTTGCATATAGTTTCAATTGCATTGCATTATTAGTTGCATTATTCATACATAGTTTTGTATATTTTTGCATATCATTTTGCATTCATTTTGCATTATCATGCATATTGCTAACAATATTGCACCTGTTAAGTTTGTTTTCTTTACAGGCACGATATTGTATGTACGGCTCATTTGAGGCCGGTGCAACCGGACGAGCCGCACAGGTATTGTATCCTCCGAGTGAGACGTATTAAGAATTGCATAATTCTCTTACATCCTTTCTGCATTGTAGTGTAGACTGTTGCATGTTAGCTTATAACTGTCGCATGTTTGCTTCATTACAGCTTTCTTTGCATGATCATAAGTTATGCTCGGCTTCTTGCATTTTCAGTTGCATTTTGCCCCCGCCTACGGGCGCATATCTTATCCTTGGCATGTGTGCCTCCTGCATGAACTACGCTGGTTTGATTCCCTAAGGGATACGTAGGCAGCTTGCGAGTTCAACCATTTGCGCTTTGTATGTTTGTCCAAGTCTTCGGCCTGGTCAAAAATGGGTCGTCTCTAGGCTTTGACATTCACTCCCGTCATTGTTATGACTTCCGAGTTCTGTCAAAGAGGGGCAACTGTAGACACCCCATTTTTGACCGTCCTCAAGACTTGGACGTCACCGTTGGAACACTCGGTGATTATCCATGTTTGTGTTCGTTTGGAGTTCCCGGAGTTCTCGGCTCGCGCACCGTGCCTCAGGACCTCCGGACTCGACCGTTTGTGTTTGGTTTTGCACCAAACACTTGTGTTTTGCCTTGGAAGGGCAGGGAATGCTTTGTGAGGCATCCCTACACACCACCGGCTGGGGGTAAAGGCCACCGGCTGGCTAGAGTTGCCATCGGCACTATATTGTGCCGGTCGGCATTCTTTTGTGCCGGTCGGCACTCAATTTTGTCAAAATGACATTTTTTGCCGGCCGGACACTGTGCACTTGCTTTCTGAGATATTTTCAGACAGCTGTGTGCCATTGGCTTCCCATGGAGGGATGAGCCCTTGGTTGCTTAGCTTGTAAGTCTTACAAGTTCTATAAGAGGAAGGCTCTTCTTCTTGGCTTAGGGTTGGATTTTCTTGAGAGGTTTTCAGCCATTTTAGACAGAGAGGAAGCTCTGGTTTAGGTTAGAGAATACATATCTATCCTATATCTATCCTTCTCTTGTTAAACTAGGTGTTTTGTGCCTTACTTTTGCACACTAGCACCTAGTGTTTCACCTTTCTCTTGGGACAGAGGTTCTAGAGGTTGGTTTTTGGTGATTCTTGGTTGGTTTGAAGCTCAAAGAAGTCATCACACCATCTTTGTTGAAGAAGGCTACAAGGGTAAGAACTTAACTCCCTTTTTACCCCATTCTTGTACCTTGTTTTTACTTGGTTTAAAACATTTTTTGAGCTTAGTGTTTGGCACAAAAAAGTTCTGATTTTTAACCCTCTTTGTTGTATATTAAGAGTGTTTAGTGGTTTGGGTAGGTTTGACCATCCTTAGGCCTTGAAAAGGTCACTTTTTGTGCTATTTTGTGAGAGATCCGAGATTTTGGTGATAGGATCTCTTCATCACTGAAATCTTAAGGGATTTCAGTGGTGAAGAGCATGCCTTGAAGTCTCAAGAAAGGGGAGGGTCACCCCATCTCCTTGGTGTCCTTGAAAAGGGCAAACTTTGCTTCCTTATGGAGCTTCATGCTTGAGTGTGTGTTGAGCATGTTTGACTTGTTTTCCATGCTTATATTTCCATGTTATAACATGATTTCAAGTTGGTTTTGGTCTCTTATGCATGCTTAGCATAGTTATCATGTAATGCCTTGTTATGCCTTAACATGCACTAGGTTGTATGCCTTCATTTTTAGCACGTTTTAGGCCTTGATTCATGAAGCTTTTGTGCTTATTTTAACATGTTTTAGGTCTGACCATAGTTATCTGGTTTGATTTTAGCATGCTTAATATAGCTCCTTTGTATGGTGGCTTGTTGGTCTCAAGTGTGTGCATGTGTAGCATGTGTTGTTTGCATTATTTTGGTGGTTTGGGGCCACTTGACATGCAATTTCAGTCCCCTTGGTGTGCTTGTATGCTTGCCTTAGTGGCCTTGTTAATGCTTTAAGAGTATGTATTGAATGCTCCATGTTTTGGTCATGTTGCATGCCTTTGTGCTTGTGCCTCTTAGATGCTATCTAAGTAGCCATTTGGCTTTGTTTTAACATGCTATAACTCTGTTTTAGGTTGTTTAATGCATGCCATAATTGCTTTGCATAAGTGTAGTTCAATGCCTCATTGGCTTGTTTCAAGATTTGGGCCATTTGTTGCATGCTTTGGCTTGCTTTGTTGCATGATTTGGCATCAAGTTTTGCACGAATTTCAGAGCTTTTCATGTATGCTAGTAGCCCATGTTCAACTCATCTCAAGTGTGCTTGAATGTTGTTTATTATGCTTAAGTGTTGGTGCCTTAACTTGTGCATGTGTGCATGTGTGTTTGGCCCTCTTGACTTAGCATTTGGCCACTGATTTAGGGCCTTTTAGAGTTGCCTAATTCATGTATAAGACCATCCTTCCATTGGTTTGCATGCTCATAAATCATGCTTGCTTGTATGCCTTGCACAAGTGCATCACATTGTCCATGTTGCATGCCTAGATAACATGTTTAGGATTGCATCACATTTGCATGCATGCTAGGTCTCTTGAAGTGAGTTTGATAGAGGTTTGGCACCCTTGCTTGCTTGTTTTACATTACATGCATTTGAAATCAAAGTTGCATTCTTGATTCTTAGGGCCATCATGCATGAAAATGCGCGATTGGTGGTCCGAGGATCGAGGCACATGCCCCATTGAGTCATTAACATGATGTGGGATGTGTTTTGTGCATACATGCTTTGAATTACCTTGCCATGCATAGTTTGTCCTCTGCTGCTGTGAGTTGCAGGATCTGCAGAACATTTTGTGCCGACCGGCACTTTTTAGTGCCGACCGGCAGTGTTTTCCCAGCCGATGGAACAATTCAGTGCCGATGGCCTCCTCCTTCAGCCGGTGGTGCTCTGCCCCAGCCGGTGGTACTCCCCAGTGCCCTGAGAGGCACTCCTGGGATTTTGGTAATTTTCTGAGGAGGAGAACAGAGGAAACAGAGACAATCCGTGCACGGCAGTGCGGTTCCGAGCCAGCCCCGAACACGCGCTGCATCCGGCCCTCATCCCGAGGCGATTTAATGCTTAATTAGATTAATTAATTTATTTAATTAATTTAGTTAATTTGTAATATTTAATTAGCTAGAGTAGTTAGTTATTTATTCGGTTCTGTATTATTATTCGGTCCCTCCGAGCGAGGACAAAATTGTAATAAGTGTGTGTGAGTGGGTGCATGTCTTCCAACCCCCATTTCTTTCTACCCTTTTATTTACCTGCTTACGATGGTAGATTAGGGCACGTCTATTTTAGCATACCTTATGTAATGCATGCGTGCATTCATGCATTTGTTTACATGCACCGGGCTCGGTACATCATGCAAACCGCATTGCAATTTTCGATTCCAAATTGAATACGTGCTATTCGCACATTTCATATGCCATGCTTAGGGTTAGCCGAGCCTACTCTAGATTGCATCTATGCCTGTGTTGCATTAGCCACTTAACATGAAATAGGTCATGCATGTTTGCTAACCGGGTTATTGTTTTGGCGCGGAGTACGATGTAAGTTTTTATGCTTTAGCACTTCGCATGCGTGTGAATGTTAACATGACAGTATGCTTGCCATGCGGCTAAATGCTTATGTGATATTACTGTTTGAATGCCTGTGGGTGGAGGTTGGATTGCGTGAGTTGGAACAACTCATTGAAATCCGTATTTTAGCCTACTTTCGAGTAGCAAAAACCAACACGTTTTTCGAGACAAAACGGATATGCAGTGTTTATTTCCAAATTAGGCAATCCAGTCTATACTTGTTTGCTGTGCGCATAACATAGTAATTCTAGGTTAATAATTGGGATAAGAGCATGTAAAGTTTTCAAAATCGGATATCATGATTAGTAGAGGCCGGTCTTCGGACCGGGCGAAAGGGGGTGCTCATAGCTGACCTTCCCCGATCGTACCCAAGCTCCCGAGCCAAGACATTTGGTGATGACGGACACGTGGCCTTCGGCACCGAGTCAGGGTTTCCTAAATTCCCCCATAAAAAAATATTTAGGTGGCGACTCTGTAATCTGGCAAAGCAGTCCATGTTTGGCACTACTTTTTCAAAAATCTGTTTTTCTCAAAACGATTTGCCAGAGGTGGACTCTTTGGTTCAGACTACGAACCGCAACACACAAAAAGGAGAGTCCGAGCTGTAGCGAGGTCCCACGCGGGCGCTGTTACAGTTTCTGGCGACTCTGCTGGGGAGTTTAGAGACCTTGACTCGAACTCGTGATATCCTGTTTTGATTTCGTTTATGTGTCTCTTTGCATTGCATTTGCATTGGTGCGCCTAGGACACAGTGTTTGCTATCTGCCATTCCTGAACGGTTTGCCGGAGGCTTGTCTTGTCAAGGCATGACCATAAGGCTGACCGGTTATGGGCTCTGACAGCATGGGAACACAAACCCCGGTTTTACCAGGGCACCCTTTTTGACCATTTGACCTAGTGCATATCGGAATCCATAGTGACCATTCCAAACTAGGACAGGTGGCTTACCCGATTTTAGGTTGTTTGAAACCGCTGTGTGCGTAGTGAATCCCTAGCTCCTGACAAAATAGGACAGGGAAACCATACCCCAACATAGGGGTGTATTGGCTCTCATTTACTTGCTATGTGCTTTTAGAGTGTATCTCTGCAGGGAACGCATATATCAGTTTGCAAGTTTGGGTATCCGGCCCGAGGGCACCGATAACAGTTGTCAAGAATCAGTTGTATCTGTGGGTATCAGTTCAGTTTTGAATAGTGATTCTGGGGAATAGTGATCAGTAGTAGAGTACAGTTATCCGGCTACATCCATGCTTGATCTGTCTGGGGCTGAAATGCTGTTTGTTTTCCGTTTCAGTTCAGAGATTCAGAGGGTCGATCCGGAACAGTTAGTGCCTTCTCCTTGCTGCAGCAGGACTTAGCATGACGTAGAATTCAGAAGAAATCGTGGTCATGACGGCCGCGTTGGATCAAGGAATCACCCTACATGATGAGACTACCGTTGACATGCCGCATCCGCCCAGATCGCCGGCCGCGCACCCGGTTTGGGCCCCTCAGCTATATCAGGCTCGCGAGCCCACTACGTTTGAACTAATGGGGATGATAGGTGATCTTCAAAGATCCGTGACGGATCTCGCCTATGGAATGACAGTTTCGCCGCCCGCCGCACCATACGTCGAAGGCTTTGTACCCCAAGAGCCCCCGCTACTGGGACGAATTGTGATTGAACTCAACCAACCGGAGATGACCTCCAGTTATGGTAACGACGCAGCAAACCAAACTCTAGATCAGGCCGAGGCCAGAGATAAAGGCAAGATGAAGACAGATGCCGACCCTATCGAACAACTGCTGTGGGCAGTAGAGGCTTTGAAAGCCAGGGGGATGAACAAGCAACAGATATCTACAGTTGCGACGAAAGCTGTGGAGGATGCTTTCCCCGCTCCGCCTGAGGGCAGTTCTAGTCAATCAGAGAACCGGGATAGGCCCCGTCACGCCAAAACAGTTCTTCCTACTCCCAGCCTTGTACCCGGAAAAGACCAGAAATCCAAGGCCGCACCCGCCGATCCGTTCGCTAGCGCATCTAGCAAGAGTGCTCAGGCCCCGAAGTACCTGCCTCGAGGACGCCGAGCCTTCCATCCTCTCTACATGCCTTTGTCTAGGGCACTTTTGATTTTGGCCAAAAAGGGGCATCTTACACCTCTTGAGCCCCGACCCCTACCGAAGAATCTCCCTGCCACACATGACGCTACTGCATACTGCGCGTACCACCAGCAGACTGGTCACGCTACCGACACTTGCTTCCGCCTCCGTCATGAGGTGCAGGATTTGATTGACAACGAGGTTATCCTCCCGCCTACCTCAGCCAAGTCAGTCACTACAGAGTTCTTGGATTTTGAGGACACAGATACTGCGAGTATGTAATCAGAAGGTGAATCGCCTGTGGGCAGTGTCTGGTACATTCGTCTGGATATAGCATTTGGCACGCATTTTTGGGCACCTGCTAAATGTTAATTTTTGTAAATTCTGACTTGGGTGTCGAGGCAGTCTTCTGTTTTGTCTTGAGCCTGTCTCATTGTTTTGAGACATTCCTTTTGCTTAAGGGTCTGTCTAATTGTAATGAGTCAGTCCCTTTATATAGTATACCAGGTGATTTCGGGGTTGTTGCCTCAAACACCGTTTTGTCTTATAAATCGTTGTTTTTGCTTTTTGAGTCTGTTTCTGTCAGGGAGCCAGTTATGCCAACAAATCTGAATGAAACAGCCATGGCTATCAGGTGCTGTATTTGTTGTTATTTGAATTAGCCGTACCAGAGGGTGTGAATGGAACGACAGTACATACCGCCTACTCTCTTGTGCCTTGAACATCGTCATAATGACCTAAGCTTTCATAAAACCCTTTTCAAACACTGCGGTGATTAAAACGAAGGGGGAGTAATTCCTCGGGTTTTGTAAAATTTTGATCGTTTTGAGAAAAAGAAACGCATGCTAAGCTTTTCATGAATGAAATCATGCTTGTCGGCGTGAGTACTGAGAAGGACCCTGGCCTGATCCAGACTGGTTCCACACTATCTTCAGCACGAGCGATTTGTCGCTTTCTTAAAAACTTTCAAAAACAAAATGTTTTGCGCGGTCCTGTGAAGACATGTGTGGAATCGCTCTTGAGATTGTACAGCTTAGGATCGCTCTCGGCCTCGAGACTCAACCCCTTTGCTTTCAAATCTTGAACTTGGATTCAGAACGTTCAAAGGACAATCATGATGTGAGGCCTGTGTGGCCAGCTTTGAAGCAGCCCTTGAACAAGAGGCACCAAAGTCAGATCAAGAAGATCAGATCTCATCAGAAGAAGCTTGCAAAGCTAGATCAGAAGCACCCCTCGAACTAGGGGCCAAAAATATCCGATGTGCTCGAAGAGCCAAAGGTGGATCTTTCTGCAAATCAATGACACCCATTCTCCTGGATTCAGATCACTTCGGGATCTCAAAAACATTTGGCATGGACAAAGCTACACTTTTACCCTTTGAGAGGCTCGCTGGGCCGAAAACCCGGAAGGGCGACCCAGGCAAAAGTTAGAGCAAAGAAAAGAATGAAAAAAGAAAACAGAGAAAAAATTCAAAGATACAAAAATGCAAAAAGAAAAGAAAAGAAAAAATACAGAAAAAGAAAAAAAAAGAGAAAAAAATGAAAAAGAAAGAAAAGAAAGAAAAACAAAGCTCGCAAGGTCGAAAACCTGCAACAGGCGCCTTGGCAAAAGTTAGAGCATAAAAAGGAGAGGTTAAATACCCGAGTGTACCTTAACCGGAACTACGTAAGGCTTGATTCCCATGTTTGGGATACGTAGGCAACTTCATCTTGAAGTCCAGCCCCCAACGCTTCCATAGCGTCTCAGTCCATGTCACGGTTTTGGTCATCTCTGCCTCCTCCGAATCCAGAGTCTCAATTACAAGCAACCGGGAGCTACGTGATTAACTTCCTCTTAAAGCCCAAACCGCCAACACCTTCCAGGTGATTGTGTCCATATATTGATTCAAACCGTCTTCGGCTCCTCCGCGTCTGAGGGTCCGATCGTCATCAACAAGGACTGGCTTACAATGTGCCGCGGCATCATCCAAGCAAGGGGCAACTTTCCGTTGCCATATAGTGCCATAAGTTGCCCTGAGTTACCGCCCAAACTAGGGGCAACTTTCCGTTGCCTTATCCCCCCTTTAAGCCAGGGGCAATTTCCCATTACCTCCGATCCGAGGTTGCATGTCTCGAGGGTAAGTTCTACGCTCGTTGAGCGTTCACTGTTTGCGAAAATAGTTTTTGAAAATTTTCATTGAAGTTGACTTATTTTCTCGAAAACTATTTCGTTTTTTCAAAATAGGACCATGTTTGGACCCAAAAGGAGAATTTTCAGTGCTCACTGCCTGATTCACATGATTTTCAAATCAAAAATCGAATAAGTGTGTTAAACTGACTCTCATTTTGATCAAAACTGTTTTAGGAAGAAAACAAAAAAAATGGTCAAAGTGACGAACTAGGGGCACAGTTGAGTCAGGTCTCCTGTCTGTCCCCCGTCAACATACTCGCCGGAAAGGCACTCCATTCGTCAGAGAAATAGCCGTGAGCTAGCTGTATTAGGCATGAATCCACCGCTTCCTATTCATCCATCAATCACCCTGGGGAGGGATGAAAAATGAGAGAATAAAGAATAGAGAGGTGTAAGTCAAGAGAAAAGTGAACAAGGGGTTTTGAGAGAAAAACCGAGCTTGAGGGCCGAGTGGCGTGAGAATCACACAAATCAGAAAGGGTGGGAAACCTGCCCGTAGGAATTGGCTCCTCAAGGCCTTTTGTTTTCAAGCATGTCCGTGCGTCGTGTCTTTGATTCGTCGGTTTCGGGTTTTGGCTTTGAGTCTTTTCCGAGTGTGTCTCGTCGTGTTTAGGTCGTGTGCCTTTTGTTTCTCTGTTTGAGTCTGTCTCGCTGTGTTCTGTGGTAGGCTCGATACCCCAGTTGTAAAACCCCTTTTCCAAAGATTAATCGTATGTGCTCAGGATGCTGTGCCACTCTCTACATTCGTGTGAAACAAGAGAAGAAAGGGAAATTTGGGACATCCGAGTGTGTTTCAACTTCAACCGTTTCAGCTTTGTGATCCGTCTTGTCAGATTGGGTTATTTGTTCAGGGTTTGCTGTGTGCAGAATGAGCCGAGAGCTGTGTTATGGGCTGTACTGTGCAGTTTGAGTAGAGCCTTGTATGAGTTGTTTGCTGTTACTTGGTTGGTTATCCGATTATCATAGTGCAAATGCTCAATTTTCAAGCAACAGATCAATATCATTTACATTTGAGGTGTAATATGATGCAATGCAGTGCAGGGTATGAAATACACACGAATATAAATACTTTTTTTAGACAAAAAGTTTGTTTTATTTCATATCATCTTTTCAAGTACATAAGTTTTGGAAACAAAATCTGCCTGCGGCAGTACAAAATACTCTATCTACCAACAAAAGAGAAAAGTACAAAAGAGGAGAAGAACAAAAAAACAGCAAAAGTCTGGGTCATCAGCATCATCAACGGCCTCGCGCCGGGGGATCTGTCCTCGCCCTCTTCCTGGGCAGAAGTCCAGGAGCATCACCAGAGGTGTCACTATCCGAGCCCGAGCCCGAGCTGCCCCCGGCCTCCTCCTCGGATGACTCCGCCTCCTCCTCAGACTCGTCATCTGGAACCGGAGCCCGCGAGCTGCTCCCGGCGAAAGTATGCCCTCCTCTGGTGCGGGGATAGGCTCTGCCATCCCTAGTAGAAATGGGAGGTCCAGCTGGAGCGCCGCCCACCGGAGGAATCTGGAAGGGAGGCTGAAAAAGCATGAAAGATGAACACATCAGAATAATGTGAATGCCGTGAGCAGTGAATCAGTGCAGAATGCAGTGTGTGAGTACAGTGTATGTGAATGCCGTGAGCAGTGAATCAGTGCAGAATGCAGTGTATGAGTACAGTGTATGTGAATGCCGTGAGCAGTGAATCAGTGCAGAATGCAGTGTATGAGTACAATGTATGTGAATGCCGTGAGCAGTAAATCAGTGCAGAATGCAGTGTATGAGTACAGTGTATGTGGATGCCGTGAGCAGTGAATCAGTGCAGGATGCAGTATGTGAGTACAGTGTGTGAGTGCCGTGAGCAGTTATCAGGTTTTGCGCAGTATATCAGATTGTATGAAACAGTCAGAGAAAACATACCGGAATGCCGTAAAGGGCCAAGATGTCGAAGGTCCGCTGCAGCATCCCCATCATGGAGGCATTCAACTCCACGGACTGCCGGGTATACTCGGAGGACGCCTGCAAAAGTATCAGATGCATCAGTATTCTGTGGAATATCAAATAAACTAAAATGGAATGACAATGCAAGATACGAAATGAAGTGATACATACCGGAGGCAAGTCGGGAATGCCGGCCAACTCATGAGCAGCCGGGGGAGGAGCAAAGGGGATCTGAAAGGTCTCCCCACTCTGCCCTCTGTATGTCAACATAGTGGGCAGAGCAGGCCAACCGCCCCCCCGTCCTCTCTGAACCCCCCCTCTGCCGCGGACTCGGGCCCTCCTCGGCGCTCCCCCTCCTCCTACTCCTGCTCCGGTCGCTGGCGTCGCAGGTCTCTCTCTCTCAGCTCGGCGACCACCACTCAGAGGACGCATCAGGAAAGTCCGGACGTACTCCGAGTAGTCGCCCTCGCCTCTGAAGCCGTCCGCCTCCCAACCGATGGTGTAGTCCGCCATCTGCTCAGCGGTGAAACGCTCGGTGTCCCTCATATGCTCAGGAGGATGCACCGGGACTATCTGCTCAGGTAACCCTAAGGTCTGACGCAAGAAGCGCTCGCCCAGGTACCAAGCTCGACAGACCGGGCCCTCGAGCAGAATCCGGTAACGCGAGGTGTCAACGGCGCCGGCAAACCGATCTCGCGCCACGGCTGGCAGTGGAGCCCAAGGCTGCCAGGTGATCTGAATTGAAGTACAGTTTGTTATCTACTAGTATTGCAAATATACAGTGAAAAAGCGAAGCTTAAATGAACTGCAAGTAAAACATACCTCGGCAGGAGTAATGGTGTCGAAGTAGCGACGAAAGAAGCTGAAAGTCTCTCGCGGCCTCCGGGTGCATCGCCCGTCGTAGCGGCGGGAGAACGGGATGACCAGGGGAGTCTCCGTCTCCGGCACTGGCTCCAGCCTGGGGAAGTAGGCATACACCCACAGCTACAAAATAGATGTCAGTGTGACCATCAGATAAAGCAGAAATAACAGAGCCATGTGTTGTGTGTATTTTGCAGAGTGTACAGTGTGAGCAGTGTACAGTCAGTGTAAAGCAGAGTATGTGTGTGCCGCGTGTACAGTATACAGTCAGTGTGAGCAGTGTACAGTACAGAATACAGAAAGTATGTAGAGCAGAAATGTAAAGCAGAGAAGAAGACATACCTCCCAAGCCCGCCAGTAGCCCCCGAGCAACTGCCCGCTGCCACGGAAGACTGAGCTCATGTAGCCGTAGAGGGTGGCCAGAGCGGCGCCGCCCCAGTCATATCGCAGGAGGTCCCGGACGTCCACTAGTGCGCTGAGAAGGCAGAGGGGCACTGTGTTCGCCCGGTCGGCGAAGAGAGTCGTCCCGAATAGGAACATCAGGAAGCCGCGTGCATATCTCTCCACGGCCTCCAGGGTCATCGGAGCTGCGTCAACGAGGAGGGGCTGGACCCTGAACTGCACCTCGAACCAAGAATACCTGACATAGCCAGGGCGCGCCAGAGGCGGTGCCGCGCCAAGGAGGTAGACCTGAGCGGCGGTCCACTCATCCATATCGATGTCAAAAGGGATCGGATCACCCCTACCCCGATGCCGGTAAGCACCGAGAAATCGTAAGGGGTCATCGTCATATCCCCTGCCACCGACAAGTGGAATGAATCAGTGGTGTCCCACCACCTCTCTGCCAAGGCGGCAAGGAGAGGTCTGCAGGCGGAGAGCCTGGAAAGTCCCCTGCAAAAGGAACCGAAGCCCGCATCGTCCACAATGCGTCGAACCGCCTCGGGAAGATCCAAGTACCACTCTCGAGCCGCGACATTCCCATACCCGCGGATGGCATGGGAATCTCCCTGTTTTCAAGCAAATAGTCGCAAAGCAATATGAGATGTACAGTTCTGAGGAAACATGTTAAAGTCGATACAAATATGGCATGCGTGCAAGTTTATCAGATTCAAACGGATACCGGGTCCCGGTGCGCTTACAGTAAACTACGATATGTGATGCGTCAGTCTGTTTTGAGTGGTCCAGTGTAAACTTGGTGCACGTGTGCACGTTTTCTAGATACAAGCAAATATCGGGTTTCAGCGTACCAGTGGGTGGGCTACGGCCTGTGATATGTCAGTGCTCCCATGGGGGATCAGGGTAAACATAGCATGTGTGCGTGTTTTTCGAAGTTCAAACGGCTACCGGGTCCCGGTATGTTTCAGTGAATTACCAACGTATGATGCGTCTACGTGTTTGTGTGATTCAGTGCAAGTTTAGCATGCGTGCGAGTTTTCAGATTCAAATAAGCACTGGGTGTCGATGAGTTCATGTCCAAAAGTGCAATGTGTGCCGTGTGTTTGGGCGATTCAGGCTAAGGCAGTGTGTGTGCATATGTCAGTCCTAAGCAGGTATCAGTTGTGAAGTTGTCTACAATCAACTACAGCGCACAAGTGTATCAGATCTAAAGCAGTTAAGGAATGTAATCAGCTATGGCAGTTGACAGTTAAAGGTCCTACATTGCAGAAAATAAAGCAAAGATAAGGGTGTTACCTCGGAGGCGCCAAAGGACAAATGAGTGGCCGGCTCACGCAGCAGAAGCTCCGGGTCCAAAGCCCTGTCGAAGCCGCGGAAGTGGCAGAGTCCGTCTGGCGGAAGCACGTGGATGGCCGGCTGGTAGGTCGCCGGGTCGAAGGGGCGCTCGCTCAGTGGCAGGAGCTCGACCCCGGGATCCATCTCATGGTCCGGGGGAGTCCCGACGTGTGGAATATCATCGGCCATAGCAATGGAGATGAGAAAAATAGCCGGAAGAAGAAAAATGGGCCGGAATGCGAAAAGTCAACTGGGAAGTCAACCCCGAGAGGGTCGAAATGGCCGGGAAGGCCGAAGAGGAAAATGCACGGAAATGTAGAGAATATCGAGGGGAACAAGTCCCGAAAAGGCGGAAACGGCGAAAAGTGCACCGAAACAAAGTTTTGTTCGGTCGAAAATGTCCGAAACGCGAAGAATATCGCGAATCCGACGAGAAAATGGGCGTGAAACGCGGAGAAATCGGCGAAAAATCGAAAGGAAAACACTCTAGAGAGAGAGAGGAGGAGTTTTCGGCGGTGTGGAAGTAAGAAAATAGGGTTTAGGTGCCCTATTTTATAACACCCGTGGCAAATTGTCAAAACTGCCCCCGATCAGGCATTTTCTGCCGGTCGGCACATTATTGTGCCGGTGGAGAAGTTTAGGCAGCCGGTGGCAGCCGGTGACCTCCCCACCCAGCCGGTGGTGTTCCCAAGGCCTTGTTTAGGCTAGATGAGGGGTTTTGGGTCTTCATAGCTCAAGAAAGTGTAAGAAAGTGCATCTCCGACGCTCAACCGGCCTCCGTTTTGACCTCAGACAGTGTCTTCTGTGTGTGGCACTCAAATTCAAGCAAAGATTGTATCCTTTTTGTATCCTTTTGTCTTTTATAAAATTCAAAAGTTGCCCCGTGTGCGTTGCGTGCATCCATCACGTTGTCCGGGGCGTCGCATCGCCCCGTTTTGCACGTCCCTTGTGACTTGCACTATTTCGCATTTGTCGTGTGGCATGCGTGTCACACTTGCTTCCTTTTCCATTCTTGCGAGGCACGCGTGTCTCCTTTGTCTCATTTGCCCTATTTTGCATTGGCATGCGTGTCCCATGTGCGTTGCCTCGCACTTCCCCCCCTCTCTCGCGTGTACTACGCTGAGAGGCTTTTTGTTTCCCCTCTCTCGCGTGTACTACGCTGAGAGGCTTTTTGTTTTTCCTCTCTCGCGTGTACTACGCTGAGAGGCTTTTTGTTTCCCCTCTCTCGCGTGTACTACGCTGAGAGGCTTTTTGTTTTTCCTCTCTCACGTGTGCTACGTTGAGAGGTTCCCTACGGTCTGACGAGACCTTAAACACGCCCACCGGTCCGGCGGGACCGTAAACACGCGACGGTCTAGGAGACCTTAAATCCTTGGAGGGTGCAAGACCTTCGGTACATTTACGTACACCGTTCATGGCATTTGGCATGCATTTCATCGCGCTATTTTGCGCATCACACCGTCCTGTGCATGCATGGTCCGGCGGGACCGAAAACACGCACGGTCTGGCGAGACCTTAAACCCGTCCAGTTGCATTGTTGTGCATCTCAAAAGCCGTGCGTTGGCGCGCATTTCAAACATCATGCATCATGTGCATTTCAAATGCATACATTTTGCATCCCGGTCTAGGAGACCTTAAATCCTCTGAAGGTGCAATTCCTTCGGTGTTTGTCGTGCCCGAACGACTTTCGGTGGTCTGGTAAAGCCACCTGTCTGTGTTCGCGGTGAGTTCCTAGAAGACCAACTGGGACGGTGAAAACTAGAGTTTGAATGGCTTATGCCTAGAACGCAAAGGTTCGGAATTTCCGAGACTAAAGTCTGGTTTAAATACCCAGGGGGTGTACCCTCGGCTTGAAATCTGTATGGAAGCCCCATAGGTTGAGGCGGCGTGTTTACGCCTCGATTCTGGATACTGAACCAACCTAGTATATCGCCCTGTTGGTAAGATAGGGAAAGCTGCAATCATAGTCATTGCATCATGCTACATTGTCACGCATCATTTGTGAATACTGCATAGGTCATGCATTTCAAAAAACAACAAAGAAAAAAACATGCATATGTCATGCATCATCAAAATACTGCATATGTCATGCATTTCAAAAAACAAAAAAACAAAAAACACATGCATATGTCATGCATATCATTGTAGTATAGTATAGTGCATTTCCATTGCATCGTAGTTGCATGCACCCATTGCATCACTTCCATCCATGGCTTGCGCCTTTCCAAGTTGAGCTTGGTCTGGTATGTGCCTCTACTTTTCACGTCGAAGCACGGTTTTTGTGTACGCGCCTATTCCTTGATGAGCTTGGTTTGAGGGTTGCGGCATATCTCCTGTGTTAGACGCGGTTCGTATGCGTACATGCCTTTCCTAGGCAAGATCCGGTTTGGCCCGCGTGCCATATCCATTGTATCCATTTCCATTGCATTGTAGTGTAATTATTGCGTCCGGCATTAGGATCATTATTCCCTCCTCAGAGGGTCGTTTCCCCACTTATGTCATTCCACCCAATACTTGTTCTTGTGTCCGTGCAAGTACTCATAGATCAGACATCGTTCTATGGGAGACGGACTGGTTACCTCCATCAATCTATTTGACATTCGTGTGGTTTCGAACCGCTCAGGATTGAATCATGATTCAATTGCCCTGCACGTAGTTTGCATATAGTTTCAATTGCATTGCATTATTAGTTGCATTATTCATACATAGTTTTGTATATTTTTGCATATCATTTTGCATTCATTTTGCATTATCATGCATATTGCTAACAATATTGCACCTGTTAAGTTTGTTTTCTTTACAGGCACGATATTGTATGTACGGCTCATTTGAGGCCGGTGCAACCGGACGAGCCGCACAGGTATTGTATCCTCCGAGTGAGACGTATTAAGAATTGCATAATTCTCTTACATCCTTTCTGCATTGTAGTGTAGACTGTTGCATGTTAGCTTATAACTGTCGCATGTTTGCTTCATTACAGCTTTCTTTGCATGATCATAAGTTATGCTCGGCTTCTTGCATTTTCAGTTGCATTTTGCCCCCGCCTACGGGCGCATATCTTATCCTTGGCATGTGTGCCTCCTGCATGAACTACGCTGGTTTGATTCCCTAAGGGATACGTAGGCAGCTTGCGAGTTCAACCATTTGCGCTTTGTATGTTTGTCCAAGTCTTCGGCCTGGTCAAAAATGGGTCGTCTCTAGGCTTTGACATTCACTCCCGTCATTGTTATGACTTCCGAGTTCTGTCAAAGAGGGGCAACTGTAGACACCCCATTTTTGACCGTCCTCAAGACTTGGACGTCACCGTTGGAACACTCGGTGATTATCCATGTTTGTGTTCGTTTGGAGTTCCCGGAGTTCTCGGCTCGCGCACCGTGCCTCAGGACCTCCGGACTCGACCGTTTGTGTTTGGTTTTGCACCAAACACTTGTGTTTTGCCTTGGAAGGGCAGGGAATGCTTTGTGAGGCATCCCTACACACCACCGGCTGGGGGTAAAGGCCACCGGCTGGCTAGAGTTGCCATCGGCACTATATTGTGCCGGTCGGCATTCTTTTGTGCCGGTCGGCACTCAATTTTGTCAAAATGACATTTTTTGCCGGCCGGACACTGTGCACTTGCTTTCTGAGATATTTTCAGACAGCTGTGTGCCATTGGCTTCCCATGGAGGGATGAGCCCTTGGTTGCTTAGCTTGTAAGTCTTACAAGTTCTATAAGAGGAAGGCTCTTCTTCTTGGCTTAGGG
>JAPPVO010004315.1:0-89612 GCA_030407325.1 Camellia japonica | reverse complement strand
ATACATGCCCACGCACCCACACTTATTACATTTTTGCCCTCACTCGGAGGGACCAAAATAATAATACAGTCCAACGAATAAATGAATTAATTATTACAAATTTTAATTACTAAAATTAAAGCAAATAAATAAATAAATGCAATGGGGCCTCAGCCCTGCCTTGGGATGCGCGAATGATGCATGCTCGACGCGACTTGCCCGGAAAACCTGCGCCGTGCCATTGCTGCTTCTGCTTTCGCTGCCCTGCCTCTCCAAAAATTCCCAAAGTTCCAGAATACCTTCCTTGCATGCCATTGAATGCCACCGGCTGGAGAGAGAGTTCATCGGCTACTTGAATTGGCCACCGGCGGCACGTGAGGTTTATCGGCACAAAAATAGTGCCGGTCGGCACTATTTTCTGCCGGCCGGCAGAAAGTTCCTGCAGAGGACAGATTTTGACAGCAGCAGCAGACAGCAATGCAAGGCATGGTTTTTTGAGCATATGTCAGCATGTCCAATACCTCCTATCATATTTAGAGACTCAAGGAGGCATGACCCTTGGTTCTTGGGCCATCAATAGTGCATTTGATGCATGATAGCCTAAAGAACCAAGGTTGCATTTTGATTGAAAATGCATGCAACACAAAATGCTAACTAAGTCCTATCATGACAGTATCAAGGGCCTTAGTGACATGGGAGTTGAGGTGTGTTTAGTCACTTGGAGTACAAACACCCCTTAATTCCCATACTTGGTTTGACACCCCAAAACCAAGCGATGAAATGCAACTATGCAAACATGCAAACATGCAAACATGCAAACTAGGATGTTAGCAAATTAAGTACCACACAACTAACACATTAGTCATGCAAAATGCTAGGATGTAAAAGAGGCTAGTGTGATACAAAAATGAGCTAAGTATGCAATGGGATCAACCAAGTATGCAACTAGCATGTGATGAGCATATAATGACGGTCTTAACCACCATGGGGGAGGCTTCAAACCTCCCCAAAACAGTGGCAAAGTATGCCTCAAAACATGATTCAAATGCTACACAAGCATGCTAGGTAATGGTCCTAAGTCTAAGGCACCAAAGAGAGTAACTTGACACCACTTACACAACCACTCATGGCATGTATCTAATAACCAAAAATAGACTTTTAGCATGTGAAATGACACCCAAACCCCATATATGGCAGCCCCAAAAATGAATCAAACAAGGAAGGATGCACAATGTTCAATCCTAGACATACAAGAGCACACCCTTATGACATGAAATAGGCTACACATGCATACATACAAGCATGATTTATGGACTGAAAAATGACCCTAGAGGATGCCAAATCATGGGATCAAGACAAGTCAAGCATGCTAGGGGCCAAAACATACAAGGCTTACAAGCCTAAAGTACAAAACAAACAAGTCAAGCATGCCAAATGTGATCAAAACAGTGGCTTGCAGCCCTTATACATGACAAAACAAGACCAACATCCTCAAGATATTAGGCTAAAATATAGAGGCATATGAGGCTAAACACATGGCACATTTGTAAGCAAAGTAAAGCATTACTAAGCTAGCATGAGAGGCATGTTAAAGGCTACAAATCCAACCTAAAACAGAGATCAATCATGACCTAAAACACACAATAAAGCTCTGAAATAAGACTAAGAACAAGCAAGCATGCATGCTATACCATGAGCCAAGAACAAAGGCCAACAAAGGGCCAAGGGGAGAGGGGTGTCCCTCCCCTAAGTGAGACTCGAAAATAACATCCTCACCACTGAAAACCCACTGGTTTTCAGTGGTGAGAAGACCAAGGAACACCAAGCTAGCAAGGCCTCCAAGAAAAGGCACAAAAGGACCAAAACAAAGCCTAAAAGAGTGAGGCTTCACTCAAACGAACAAATGACCTTAATGAATGTTTTTGAGCAAGTGAAAACAAGACTTTTTTTATCTTAAACACAAACTCAAAAACACAAAGTAAAGAGGGTAAAAAAAGGTTGCAAGAATGGGGAATATAAAGTGATGTTCTTACCCTTGAAGATCCCTTGAAGAACAAGTGGTGCAGCCACTCTCTAGTGCTCAAAACCAGTCCAAAACCAACACAAATAACCTTCCAAGTCTCTCAAACTCAAGCTAAGGTGTAATGGTGTGTGTAAAGGAGCAAAACTAGGACAAAATCACACTTTTTGGCCTTAGATCACACACACAAGGGAAGGGAGATGATGATATAGATATATGACAGAGATATATGTATCTAAGCTCTGGTTTTTGATTCTCAAGAGCTAACCCTTAGCCAAGAGGAAGAACTCTCCTCTTATAGGCATTGTAAAGCTTGTCAAACAAGCTTGGAAGGAGTGTATCCCCTCCATACACGTGTATGGAGGGGAGAAAAAGCTAGAAAGCTGTCTGAAAATATCCCAGAAAGCAAGTGCACAGTAGTCGGCAGGGCAAAATGGTCATTTCGCCTAAAATAGTGCCGACCGGCACAAAATAGTGCCGACCGGCACAATATAGTGCCGATGTGAAAACCAGCCAGCCGGTGGCCTCTAGCCCCAGCCGGTGGTGTGTGGGGATGCCTCACAAGGCATTCCCTGCCCTTCCAAGGCAAAACACAAGTGTTTGGTGCAAAACCAAACACAAACGGTCGAGTTCGGAGGTCCTGAGGCAAGGCGCGCGCAGCCGAGAACTCCGGGAACTCCAAACGAACACAAACATGGATAATCACCGAGTGTTCCAACGGTGACGTCCAAGTCTTGAGGACGGTCAAAAATGGGGTGTCTACACACGGCAACGGAAAGTTGCCCCTGGTTTGGATAGCAACTCAGGGGAACTTATGGCACTGTATGGCAACGGAAAGTTGCCCCTTGTTTGGATGATGCCGTGGCACATTATAAGTCAGTCCTTGTTGACGACAATCGGATCCTCGGATGCGGAGGAGACGAAGACGGTTTGAATCAATATATGGACACAGTCACCTGGAAGGTGTTGGCGGTTGGACTTCAAGAGGAAGTTGGTCACGTAGTTCCAGGTTACTGTGAACGAGGCTTTGGATTCGGAGGAGGCACAAGTGATCAAAACCATGACATGGATTGAGACGCTATGGAAGCGTTGGGGCTGGACTTCAAGATGAAGTTGCCTACGTATCCCAAACATGGGAATCAAGCCTTACGTAGTTCCGGTTAAGGTACACTCGGGTATTTTAACCTTTACTGTTTAGGCTCTAACTTTTGCCAAGGTGCCCAATGCGGGTTTTCGACCTTGCGAGCTATGTTTTTCTTCTTCTTTCTTTTTTTTTTCCTTTTGCATTTTCATTTTTTACTTCTTTTGCTATTTTTTTTCTCTTTTGCTTCTTTTTTTTTTTCTTCTCTTTTTATTTCTTTTTTTTTTTGTTTTTTGTTTTTTGTTTTTGTTTTTTTTTTTTTCTCTAACTTTTGCCTGGGCCGCCCTTCCGGGTTTTTGGCCCAGCGAGCCTCTCAAAGGGTAAAAGTGTAGCAAGCCCATTCCAAATGGTTTTAAGATTGAAGCCTTCCTGTGCCCAGGAGAATGACTGTTGTGTTGATTTGCAGAAAAGTCCATCACGGTTGCTTCACGAGCCTTGCCGGGTGGGATCTGATCTCCTTGATCTGGCTTTGATGCCTCTTGCTCGAGGGCTGCCTCAAAATGGGCCACACAGGCGTTTCATGGCACTGAATGTTTTGAACAGACTCCAGGTTCGAACAGATAGATTGAATCTTGAGGCTGAGAGCGATCCTGGGCTGCACAATCTCAAGAGCGATTCCACACAAGTCTTCACAAGACCGCGCAAGACGTTTGTTTTTGAAAGTTTTTTAAGAAAGCGACAAATCGCTCGTGCAGAAGATAGTGTGGGACCAGTCTAGATCAGACCAGGATCCTTCTCAGTACTCACGCCGACAAGCATGATTTCATTCATTAAAAGCTTAGCAGGCCTCTCTTTCTCTCAAAATGATCAAAATTTTACAAAACCCGAGGAATTACTTCCTCTTCGTTTTTCATCACCGCAGTGTTCGAAATGGGGTTTTATGAAAAGCTTAGGTCATTACGGCGATGTTTAAGGCATAAGAGAGTAGGCGAAATGCACTGTCGTTCCATTCACATCTTCTGACACGGCTAACTCAAATAGCAACAAATACGGCACGTGATAGCCACAGCTGTTTCATTTAGATTCTCTGATTGCGACTGGCTTCTCAACAGAGACAGGCTTAAAAGGAAAAGCAAAGGAGGCAATTATAAAGCAAAACGGTGTTCGAGACAACAACCCCGGAATCACCTGGTATTCTATACAAGAGGGACTGACTCATTACAAAAAGACAGACCCATAAGCAAAAGGACTGACTCAGGACAATGAGACAGACTCAAAGCAAAACAAAAGACTGACTCGACACCCAAGTCAGATTTTACAAAACTAGCATTAACAGATGCCCAAAAATGCGTGCCAAACGCCACATCCAAAAACGTGCCAGGCACTGCCCACAGGCGGTCCACCTTCTGATTACATACTTGCAGTGTCTGTATCCTCAAAATCCAACAACTGGGTGGTGACGGACTTTGCTGAGGTGGGGGGGAGGATAACCTCGTTGTCAATCAAATCTTGCACCTCGTGCCGGAGGCGGAAACAATTGTCGGTAGCATGGCTAGTCTGCTGGTGGTACGCACAGTACTGAGCAGGGTCATGAGTAGCAGGGAGATTCTTCTAGAGGGGTCAGGGCTCAAGAGGTGTAAGATGCCCCTTTTTGGCCAAAATCAAAAGTGCCCTAGACAAAGGCATGTAGAGAGGATGGAAGACTCGACGCCCTCGAGGCAGGTACTTTGGAGCCTGAGCACTCTTGCTAGATGCACTAGCAAATGGATCGGCGGGTGCGGCCTTGGATTTCTGATCCTTTCCGAATGCAAGGTTGGGAGCGGGAAGAACTGTTTTGGCATGACGGGGCCTATCCCGATTCTCTGATTGACTAGAACTGCCCTCAGGCGGAGTGGGGAAAGCATCCTCCACAGCTTTTGTCACAACTGCAGATATCTGTTGCTTGTTCATCCCCCCGGCTTTCAAAGCCTCTACTGCCCACAGCAGTTGTTTGATAGGGTCGGCATCTGCCTTCGTCTTGCCTCTGTCTCTGGCCTCAGCTTGATCTAGAATTTGGTTTGATACGTCGTTGCCATAACTGGAGGTCATCTCCGGTTGGCTGAGTTCAATTACAATTCGCTCCAATAGCGGGGGCTCCTGGGGTATAAAGCCTCCGACATATGGTGCGGCTGGTGGCGAAGCAGACATCCCATAGGCGAGATCCGCCACGGATCTTTGAAGATCACCTATCATTCCCATTAGTTCAAATGTAGTAGGTTCGCGAGCCTGATATAGTTGAGGGGTCCAAACTGGATGTGCGGCAGGCGACCTGGGTGGATGCGGCATATCAACAGTAGTTTCATCCTGTGGGGTGATTTCTTGACTCAACGCGGCCGTCATGACCACGATCTCTTCTGAGTTCTGCATCATGTTCAGTCCTACCTCAGCAAGGAGAAGACACTAACTGTTCTGGATCAATTCTCTGAATCTCTGAACTGAAACGGAAAACAAACAGTATTTCAGCCCCAAACAGATCAAACACGGGTGTAGCCGAACAACTGCGCTCTGTTACTGATCATTGTTCCCCAGAATCACTGTTCAGAACTGAACTGATACCCGCGGATATAACTGATTCTCAACAACACTGATACTAGCGCCCTCGGGCCTGATGTTCAAACTTGCAAACTGATATATGCGTTCCCTGCAGAGATACACTCTAAAAGCACATAGCAGGTAAAAGAGAGCAAAAACACCCCTACGTTGGGGTAGGGTTTCCCTGTCCTATTTTGTCAGGAGCTACGGTTTCACTACGCACGCAGCGGTTTCAAACAACCTAATATCGGGTGAGCAACCTGTCCTAGTTTGGAATGGTCACTATGGATTCCGAATATGCACTAGGTCGAATGGTCAAAAGGGGTGCCCCGGTAAAACCGGGGTTTGTGTTCCCATACTGGCAGAGCCCGCAACCGGTCAGCCTTATGGACATGCCTTGACAAGACAAGCCTCCAGCAAACCGCTCAGGAATAGCAGATGGCCAACACGGTGTCCTAGGCGCACCAATGCACATGCAATGTAAAGAAACACATAAGTGTAGTCAAAACAGGATATCACGAGTTCGAGTCAAGCTTTCTAAAATCCCCAGTAGAGTCGCCAGAAACTGTAGACGCGCCCTTGGGGCCTCACTCTACAGTTCGGACTCCCTTTGTTTTTGTTTTGTTGCGGTTCTTAATCTGAACCAAAGAGTCCAACTCTGGCAAATTGTTTTTAGAAAACAGATTTTTTTTTGAAAAGTAGTGCCAAACATGGACTGCTTTGCCAGATATAGAGTCGCCACCTAAATATTTTTTAAAATGGAAAATTTAGGAAACCCTGACTCAGTGCCGAAGGCCACGTGTCCGTCATCACCAAAGTTGTCTTTGCTCGGGAGCTTGGGTACGATCGGGGAAGGTCAGCTATGAGCACCCCCTTTCGCCCGGTCTGAAGACCGGTCTCTACTAACCGTGATATCTGATTTTGAAAACGTCACATGTTCTTATTCCGGTTATTAGCCTAGAATTACTACGTTATGCGCACAGCAAACAAGTATAGACTAGATTGCCTAATTTGGAAATAAACATTGCATATCCGTTCGTTTGGAAAACGGTTTGAAATTGCTACTCGCAAGTAGGCTAAAATACGGATTTCAACGAGTTTTTCCAACTCAAACAATCCAACCTCCACCCACAGGCATTCAAACAGTTATATCACATAAGCAACTAGCCGCATGGTAATCATGCTGTTATGTTAACATCCACACGCATGCGATATGCTAAAGCATAAATACTTACATCGTACTCCGTGCCAAATACAAGAAACTAGTCAGCAAACATGCATGACCTAGTTCATGTTAAATGGCTAATGCAACACAGGCGAAGATGCAATTTAGAGTAGGCTCGGCTAACCCTAAAGATGGTATGTGAAATGCACTTTATTCGATGCACGTATTCAATTTGGAATTGAAAATACAATGCAGTTTGTATGATGTACCGAGCCCGATGCATGTCAACAAATGCATGGATGCACGCATGCATAGCATAAGGTATGCTAAAATAAACGTGCCCTAATACTAACCATTAAAAGCAGGTAAGTAAAAGGGAGAAAGAAGTGGGGGTTGGAAGACATACACACCACTCACCCACACTTATTACAGATATGCCCTCGCTCGGAGGGACCGAAAGAATAATACAAATAATTAACTACGCAAGCTAATTAAATAGTACAAATAGCCTAATTAGTTGACAAACTAACTAAACTAAGAAAAATAGTAAACCGCCTCGGGAGGAGAGCCAAATGCAGCACGTACTCGGGTCTTGCTCGGAATTGCACTGCCATGCCTAGACTGCCTCTGTTTTCCCTGCTCTGCCTTTCTGAAAACTGCCAAAGTCTCAAAACTACTTCTTAAGGCACTGGGGGATACCACCGGCTGAAGTATGTGGCCACCAGTACAAAATGAACTCATCGGCTGATAATTTAATGCCGGCCGGCACTAAATGTTGCCAATCGGCACTGAATGTCTGCAGAACCTGCAACTCACAGCAGCAGAGGGCAAAATCTTGCATGGCAATACAATTCAAGCCATTTATGCACCAAACACACTCCTTATCATGTTTGTGACTCAAAGGGGCATGTGCCTCGATTCTCGGGCCATCAATCACGCATTCCCATGCATGATGGCCCAAAGGATCAAATGTGCACTTTCAATCTCAAATGCATGCAAACCAAACAAACCAAAATCCTAATCCCTATCACCAAATCAAGGGACAAGGAATGCATGTTGATGCAATGCAACCTAGTCATGTTAGCTATCATGCAATATGAACAATGCAATGTACTTATGCAAAGCATACAAGCAAACATGAGGTAAGCATGCAAACAAGCAAATGATGGTCTTAAACATGACTTAGGCAACTCTAAATAGGCCTAAAATCAGTGGCCAAAGTGCCCAAAAATGAAGGCTAATCACGCATGCACACATGCACATGTTAAGGTACCAACTTAAGCATCAAGTGAGCAAGCTTTAAGCACACTTAAAGGAAGCTAAACATGGACAATTAGCATACATAGAAAGCTCTGAAAATCATGTTAGAATATGGTGCTAAACCAACCCAAATGAGACAACATTAGCATGCAACAAATGGCCCAAGCATCCAAGGCAAGCCAAAGGAGACCTAAACCATGGCTAAGCCAACCAAGCCTCATAAGGCCAAGAAGGCTTAAAACAGGTCTAAGGCAGCCTTAGACCATACAAATGGGACCTCCTAGATGGCATCTAAGTGGCTCTAGAGCAAGGCATACGCAAAGGTCAAGACATGAGGCATACAACATATGCATTCAAAGCTTCAAAGAGGCATGCAAGGCAATCAAATAAGCATGTCTAAGGGACTGAAATTGCATGCTAAATGGTTCCAAACCATTGAAAATAATGCAAACAAGGCATGCTACGCATTTATGCACTTAAGGCCAACAAGCCAAACATGCAAAGAGGCTATACAATGCAAGCTAGGGTCGACCAAAATAACTATGGACAGACCTCATTCATGGCAAAATAAGCATACAAGCTTCACAAATGTAAGCCTAAAACATGCTAGAAACAAAGGCACACAACCTAAGACATGTTAAGGGATCACAAGGCATTACATGGCAACTATGCTAAGCATGCATAAGGGACCAAAACCAACTCTTAGCAATGTTATATCATGGCATAATAAACATAAAATGCAGCCTAGACATGCTCAACACACACTCAAACGAAGGCTTCCTCAAGAGGCCAAAACTTGTCCTTTTCAAGGACAACAAGGAGAGGGGGTGGCCCTCTCCTTCTTGGGACTTCAAGGCATCATCTACACCACTGAAATCCCTCAAGATTTCAGTGGTGAAGAGACCCAAACACCAAAATCCCGGAGCTCAACAAAATAGCACAAAAATGAGGCCTTTCAAGGCCTAAGAGGGGCCAAACTTCCCCAAAGCACAAAGCACCCTTAATAAACTATCAAGAGGACTAAAAAACAGAACCTTTTTGTATTAAACACCAAGCGCAAAAATAGTTCAAAGATAGGTAAAAATGGAGTGCAAGAATGGGGTAAAAAGAGGACTAGTGTCTTACCCTTGTAGACCTCTTCACCAAAGATGATGTTGTTGCTTCCTTAAGCTCTAATCTAGCCAAAAACGCTAAGAACAACCTCTTGGAACCTCAGTAGCCAAGGGAAGGTGAAACACTAGGTGCTTGTGTGCAATAATGTGGACTAAAGCACCTAGTGTACAAACAAGAGAGCAAAAGAGAGATAGGATAGATATAGAACTCAAACCCTAAAACCAGAGCTTCTCTGAGGTCTTTTCTCTCTAAAATGTCTAACTCTCCAACCCTTGAGCCAAGAGGAGGAAGGGTTCTCTTATAGGCAACCAAACTTACAAGTTAAGCCACCAAGAAGCTCATCCCTCCATACACGTGTATGGAGGGAAAGAAGATGTAAGACAGCTGCCTTAAAATATCTCAAAAAGCAACTGAACAGTAGTCGGCTGGGCAAAAATGTCATTTTGCCAAAAAGAGTGCCGACTGGCAACAAATAGTGCCGACCGGCAATATACATTGCCGGTGGCAACACAAAACCAGCCGGTGGCCTCTAGCCACTGCCGGTGGTGCAAGGGGATGTCTCACAAGGCATCCTCTGCCTTTCCAAGGCAAAACACAAGTGTTTGGTGTAAAACCAGACACAAACATTCGAGCTCGGAGATCCTGAGGCAAGGCGCGTAGCCGAGAACTCCGGGAACTCCAAACGAACACAAACATGGATGATCACCGGGTGTTCAAATGGTGACGTCCAGGTCTTGAGGACGGTCAAAAATGGGGTGTCTACAACATTGTAGAGAAAGATGTGAGAAAAAAAGGGGAATAAAAATGGAGGATTAGAGAATCATGAGTCATTTTTAGGAGCAGAAGAGGACATGGGTTTGAAAGGAGACAAGACAAAAAGTGAGTGACAATGTGGGTTTTGATGAGGCCGTGTGTTTGGGGACCAAGAAACCCTTCTAGAAATCAAGGAAAGTGAAAAAAAAAACCTACACAGAAAGAAAGGAACTGTAGTAACAGACAAGTGTGGTTGTTGTGGGAGGAGTGGAATTGCCAAGATCCATAGTAATTGCAATCTGATTGTATACCAATTGATCAACCACTGGCCAACTTTCTTTCTCTACTCTTATTTATTTCTTTATTTATTTATTGGGTTTCACTATATCCAATTAATATATACATGATTAGAGAAGATTGGTTGAGTAAAACCCACAAGATGAGAAAGGGAAGCACTTTGATTTGAAATATATATATGATTTTCCTTCTTTTATAAAAAAATGTTTCTGGTGGTTGCATAAGCATTCACCTATTGGCTTGATTTATGCCCGTGCCTGAAAACCATCTAATATGAATAATGCATAGAAGCATTTAGGCACGGATTTAAACAGGATGGTTTTTGCATAATGACAAAGGCATGTATCTTAATCAAGATATATTGGGTTAAACATTACTTTATTCATTATCCATATTCATTTTGAATTATTCATTTTTAAAGAAATCACTCCTGTTTACATTGAATTTGCACTCCTGTTTAAACAGGAATGAATGCATAATGGTTTATTTGTGGATTATAAAATAAATATGAATTATTTATTTTTAAAGCTAGATACATGTCTTTAAAAATATGAATTATTCATTTTCCTTATTCATACAGCCTGCTTTAAATTCATTTTCCATAAGGAAACCCGTTCATGTAGGACAATTGTGTCTAACCCAATATCTATTTAAATAATGTGCCCAACAGATTGTATCTTTAATGAGTATGAACAGATTGTATCTTTAATCAGTTTCTAGAGCATTCATGTTAATCTTTTGTGAAGAAAAAAAAAACCAATGTAAATAGCTAAATTTCTGCAGTTGCTTCACTTCTGCTCTCCAGGTAAGATCCAACATCATTGTTCTTGCGATCTTCAATTATTCTCTGTCAATTTTCTTCGAGTTTTGACAATTTCCCTTCAAATTGAATTCTGACAGATCGAAATCACACTTTGCTACTCCTTGGCATCAGTGGTATTCTTAAAGATATACTATCAGGTTCAGGCCTTGCTTCTAGCATTTCTGTATCACCTGCCTTAAACAAACCACCAGAGCAGGTGGTCACTGCATTCTGCCTTCTTCTTTTTCTTTCTGAATCTGGGATTATCTGCATCACTTTAATTTTACCCAATAGATGCACCTTTTTGTAATTTTATCGGTGGTGCATATATTTGTTTTAAATGGTTGGCAGTCATTATAGCACTAAGAACACAAAGAAAATACCACAAAAGGAAGCACAACTTCTGTATTCATGTTAATCTTTTGTGAAGAAAAAAAAAACCAATGTAAATAGCTAAATTTCTGCAGTTCTAGCAGTGACTCTGGTTCTTCTTCAAGTGGTAAATGTTATTTGTTTTAGTTATTATGCAGTATTTGTATATCTATATATTCACTGTAATTCGAATGCCCTTTAAGGGTTTCTATTTGATTGTGAAATACATTTATTAATTGAATCCCATACTCTCCTTGCAGATTCTGATAGTGATAGTTTCTCTGCATATGAATCAGATGCAGGGCATTCACCTAGGAATTGAGTGGATTCAGTTAAGGTAGGAGGCACTGTTCTGAATTTTATGTTTAACCCTTTTTTTTATGTTTATGTCTGTTTATAAATACCATCTACATGAAGATTGTTGGCTTGTGCGGTAGTTTAGTAGAACAACTTCGTGTTGGAAATAGGTGGCAGGCATGATGGACTGCCATTTTCTTTTCAATGGTAAAAAAAATTTCAATCAGACCTTACCAGTAGATTGGTATAAAGATGTAGCGAATGTTAAAGCCAGTAGATTGTTCTCCAATTCACATTTAGGTGGTTACATTACCTTTCTTGCCCTCCCTGCAACGTCTCTTGATGCTTTCTTTGCCTAGGGTTTATGTCAAGAACATGACATCCAGTGAACTGCATCATTTTTTTTAGAGAAATGGCTATTTGAGCTAAATTCAGTGCAAGTTAGTAAAAATAGAACTGTAGAGGAAGTCATTCCATGGTTTGTGTATGGTATCTACCTTAGGGTCTCATCAAGGTAGGAAATCTAAATATTGTACTCAGATAGTTAAAATGTACAGGGAAATATCCATATTTTTATTTGCTATAATATGTTTATTGGTTAATAATGCAGGAATGAAATTGCTCTTGATTTCTTTGCCTGAAGCTGACATATAGGTTATTATTATTTCTTTATCAAATGAACATTGGTCACATTGGTGGTCAAACCCCAAAAATGGACAAATTTGAGTTTTAAAACCCGAAGCTTTTAGCTTAAGGACAAAATTGTGTTTGGAAGAATGATACCTTTGCACACAGATATGACCATGAGGTAGTAAATATGAAGTTTTAACTGGTAGATAATGAAATTGTATGTATGGCATGGCATATCATAAATGTATATCATGAAATACTTCCAAATGGTGTAACCTGTGTTGATTTGTATGGGTTATTTCTTTATTTTCCTTTATGTCCATTTGACATGCCTTTAGCTGACATCTTGATACATATATTTTTATCAATTTGGCAGAATATACCTTGGCCAGATGATGATCTACACCGACAAATAATCAAACTTTAGTTCTATCAAGATAATCAAACTTTAGTTCTATGTCTACATGTTGCTATCATAATTGTTGTATAAAGTTGACAATCTTTTTTATTTTTTTAATTTTTTTTTTTTTTTCAGTTTCTCTTTTCGTCTATCTTCAATCAGTTGCTTGAGAATATGTATTTCCAAATGGAATTTTTTTGAAATCACACAATATGTATTTATACATTTGACAGATGATTGAAATATGAATTAGCTGGTATAGTGCAATGTTGTCAAGTTTGCTTTTGAAGTTAATAGATGTTACTGTTAGGAGAATTTTTCTAATTCTCACCAAAGACTTAGACCATGTATAACATTCTCCCTTTCCGTTAGAGAAAGAAGAACATGACAGATCTTTATTCAAACTGGCAGTGCTGTTTTCAGAGGCTATTTTAATCCATGGACAATGGATGTCACCACTCTAAGGCTGTGTTTGGATCTTGGATTAATGTTATCAACGAACATGTCTCAGCTACTTCAGTTTTCCAATCGGAGGCTTTAGCTGTGCACAAAGGTTTTTTGATGGCTAACCAAGTGACTAATGCTTCTTCTGGAGTTTTCCTTTGTCACTCCTAAGCTCAAGGGTTATTGGATTGGTTTTGTAGGCAGGTCAACGAATTTTAAACTGCAAGTCAACTAATCCAATCAGCTCAACTTGCTTGCGTCTTCTCAAACTGCTCAGATTGGTTTGAGTTGGCGCGGAATGATGAGAGGATGATTTTTATGCACACCCCTAAATGTAAGCAGGGTCAGGGTATGTTAATGAACCCTAAATGAACCATTTCGTATAACATCCTCTCTTAATTTTTATTCATTTGTACAAAACACAAGTTCAACTTACATGTACACACACATATGTTCTGATAGGAAGTGTTTTAATTTGGGAGAAGTGCAATTTATCTTGGGAAGATTTTTTTATTAAAAATATAAAAAATGTTACATATTCTTAAAAAAAATACAACTTTATAACTCTCACTCACCTGTGATTGGTCTAGGAAGGAAAGAAAAAAAATAAAAATATATGATTGGTCTACATCTTTTTGAGAGTCATGGATGTTCCTAATTTTGGGGGTTCCTGAAATTTATTTGGGTTACTAATAAATTGGTGTTTCATTTAAGTTTCATGTTTTCATTTAGAGATTTTTCTCCTTCCCGTGAATTCATTACGTACTCTTTGAAAAGAGAAAAAAACAAAACAAAACAAAACAAAAAATTTGAATACATCACTCTCTAATTTTGATTTATATTTTAATGTTATCATTAATTGCACCGTGCCTTCAGGCACGGGCATATGCTAGTATATATATATTTTAATCACACATTCTAATTAAAGTGCGATTATTTATATATTTTTTAATCACATCTTCTAATTAAAGTGTGATTATATATACACTACTACTTTTTAATCACACTTTTAAATGAGTGTGATTATATATATATATATATATATATTTTTAATCACACCTTCTAATTAAAGTGTTATTATATATACACTACTACTTTTTAATCACACTTTTTAAATGAGTGTGATTATATATATTTTTTTAATCACACATTCTAATTAAAGTGTGATTATTTATATATTTTTTAATCACACCTTTTAATTAAAGTCTAATTATATATACATTACTACTTTTTAATCACATTTTTTAAATAAGTGTGATTATATATATATATATATATATTTAAATAGGATATATATTTAATCACACTTCCTAAATAGGTGTGTTTGTATAAAATATTCCACAAATAAGGCCTAGTTTGGCATAATACAAAAAATTCAAAAAGTCAAAAAGTCACTATCCTATTTAAGTCACATCATCTCATTTAAATCACATCATCTCTCTACTACATCACTTCAAACCCAATCCATATTTGACAATTTTTTCGTAAAAAGTCAAAAAGTGCACTTATTTAGATCATCCCAAACAACCTAAGTGTGCTTAAATAAAAAAACATGTTTAATCCTGAGCCTTGAGCTATTCCTTCATTGCTTCCTCTTTCCTTGAGCTTCCGATTGGTTCATCAAACCCTAGCCACCATCTCCTCACTTCATCCCCTGGTTTTGCTGTTCTTCATCTTCGCCTCCACCTTGTACTTACCAGGTTACTCTCTCTCTCTCTCTCTCTCTCTCTCTCTCTCTCTCAATCTCTTTCTTTGTTCGTGTATATATATATAATCGATTGACCTTCCTTTGTCATTGTTGCAACTCCTTACTTCCGATCAGTTCATCAAACCCTAGCCACCATCTCTGTTCACTTCATCCCCTGTTTTGCTGCCTCTTCATCTTCGGATCCGCCATTGTGCTTACTAGGTCAGTCTCTCTCTCTCTCTCTCTCTCTCTCTCTCTCTCTCTCTGTGTGTGTGTGTGTATTTGTGTGTGTGTGTGTGTGTCAATATACAACGATTTTTTTTGGATCCCTGTAATCAGTCCTATTTCATCGAATGCTCTCTATAATTTGTCAACTCACTGCCCTCATTTCTATTTTTAGTGAAGAATCCATATCTATGTCCATATCTATATCTCTATCATTTGATTTTCATACATAGACATTCTGATTTTTATTTTTTTTAATCTCTATCATTTGATTTTTATGCATAGACTTTCTGATTGATTTATAAACTGTATCAACAGATAGGCTTTGTCTCAAGCCAAATGAACTGTATTCTTTTAGTTCTAATAGTTGTGAGTCACATGATAATTACAAATCCAGTCCTATGGATCTTTTTAGTTTACAGATATTTTAGTCTTCATGACTTTTTTGGGTCTCTAACATCAATCAAATACTCAAAAATGAATAAAAGCTCAAAATAGAGCACTGTTAGATGAAAATATGTTCTTGCCTAGTGAGCAACCACCTTCAAGACACCACATAGTGATTCAAGGATTGGCAAGTGGAATGTAGCTGAAGGTTAGCCCTGGTTTTATGCACACTCATGAAATGACGATTTATTTGCTTGGATTGGTTTGTTGCACTTGGAACCTATTTTGGGAGTTTCTTCAAGTTGTTTGGAAATTGCGCTCTTCTTATAGCAGAATCTGAGTTTCAAGTGGCTCTTTGTAACAACGCTCACATCATCTTAGTCATGCTCTCATGCATTTATATGATTTTGTCTTGTTAAGCTTGCATTTCAAATCTTGTCTTTGTTTTGCTTAAGTGTTACTGCATGCTTTGTTCCTTGCTTGGTGTGAGTTTAGCCGAGGTCATCCTAAGCCTGGGTCGCACCTTTGAATCTCTTATACCTAGGACTATCTCGGAATCCTTTGGTTAACCTCCACTCGCACCTTGGCATATTGGCCGAGATGTCACTATCTAGGCTGAGGTGTTCATCACCAAGGCCGAGATGTGTATTATCTAGGCCGAGATGTTACCCTTGCACCTAGTGATCTTGTTCCTGGATTGGTATGATCTAGACCGAGGTGTGGCACAGCTAAGTCAAGTGTTGTCCTTCCTAGCCGAGATCATTGAGACCTTACTTGCCGAAGCCTTGTCCTTAGCCGAGATCATTACCTGCCGGAGTGCCCATGCCATCTTTCTTGTTGAACACACTTTGTCATAGTCTTGTCTTTTCACTCAATCACCTTTTTGAGAAGAGCCAACCAGTCGATGCCACGTGTCCCAGTTGAGGGTTAAGTCAGTGAGCTGTTGAGAAACACATCATTTTGTATCATATCCTTGTCTTTTAGAGAGAGAGGCTCTAGGAAGAAGAAGGAGGAGTTCTTAGAGAGGGAATAGATTTCCAAGCTTGATCTTCACACCTTGAGCCGTTAGATTCGTGTCTTGAGGTTAGAATCTTGATCTATTCATGTCTTGAGGTTAGAATCTTGATCTACTCTTGTTCTTCTTATTGTTCATCTAGTTGCATTGCATGATCGAGCACGATTTGTAAGCCATGCATTGATTTAAAGTTTGGTTTTTGAAAGAGAAAGTGATGTTCATGTGTTCTTGAATAAAAGCCTTGTTTGATTCGAAAGCTTGCATCAAGATTCATGTTTTTGTGTTTGTCTTCATAAGATCTTCAAGTATGGGTACCCAGGTCCATGTTTTCGAACTCATCTCATGAAATCCCATATTTCGTAATAAGAAGTTGTGACTGAGCATTCATGTTTTCATGTTCTTCATGTTCTTCATGTTCATGTTCTTCATGTTCTTCAGCAAAGGGAAACCCAGATTTTCCCGAATTCATTTCCTTTAATGTGGCCATCGGGACCACACCTCGGCAAGGAGGTGTGGGACCTCGGCCAAGACCTGGTTGGTGCCCATTATGTTTTCCTGAGATGAGAAATAGTGTTTTGTTTTGGTCCGACTTAGTTTTGAAGGAATGCCGAGATCATTTGCATTCATATAAAGCTTGTTTGAGAGTGCATTCAATAGACTTTGCCATCTGTTTGTAGGACTTGGACTCTTGCTTTGACCCCGACGTTCGAAGAACTAAGTGAGTGGTATTTTTAATAAAGCTATGTTATGACATTTGATAAAGCTTTGCCTTGCTTATTTTGGAAAAGTATTTGTTAAGCATGAATGACTATCCCTATTTTGTGTATCAAGTACTAGCTTTGGTTTTGATAATAATCTTGACAAGTCCGTACGCTCTAAGGGACTATAAGCAATTGTAGCACAAGTCCGTACATGCTAAGGGACTATAAGCATTTGTAGCACAAGTCCATACGTGCTAGGGGACTCTAAGCATGTGTAGCACAAGTCCGTACGTGCTAGGGGACTCTAAACTTTTGTAGCACCTTTGATTATGTCATCCCTTGTATTATTGATGCTAGTAAGCATCCCTTGAGACTTGAAACATTTTTAGATGAACTTTATTTGTCCTTTGATTTCGTACAAGATATGATGTGTTTTGGCTTGATAAAGATCTCGGATATCATTCATGCAAACCCCTTTATTGATTATATCATTCACTGAGTATCCAAGCTCACCCTCTATATATATATATATATATGTAGGTGATGAGCAGGACGGCGGTGACGCCTAGATGTGCTTGGCATGATGTTTTGGATTCATACTTTTGATAGCATCTTGAAGACTATGCTTCTTGGCTTGTGATTCATTGTATTTTGCATATGTCGGCTTGAGAAGCCATTTGGTCAAGATGTATTATGTACTTATTCATTTGTATTCAAGTTGTAAGACCTCGATATGATGTATGTCATTTCATTTGATTTATGCACAGCTCTTATGGACTAATTAGAATTAAATTATTGCTTCCGCGCATGTAAGCCCCATATTTATGCTCTGTTTGTATGTGAATCTTTGTAAGTTGGCCTTTGGTAATCTCGGATTACTGGCCATCATGGCACCATTCTACTAGGGGCGGAATCGGGTCGTGATAGATTGGTATCAGAGCAGAAATTTCCTTATAGTACGTTTATTCACACACTTTGAGTCCTAAAGAGCTTAGGATGTCCCTTAGAATGATGTTAGGATTGAATCATATTGCTTGCTAGTTGACAAAGTGTGCATCATCTCGGCATAACTATTTGTTACTTGCATACATGTTTATTTGCTCATTTTGTTTTAAAGCCATATTTTGCATACTCCTAGCATCATGAGAAGGGGTAGACCTCCAGTTGGCCGGGATCATTCTGAAGACAGATTGGACAGACTAGAGAGATTGGTCGAAGGGTTGGTTCGGGAGTTGAGACAGCCTAGGCCACAAGACACTAGTACCACCTCTACTCAGGTCGAGCATACAAACGGCCGACATACAGCTCCACCTCCATCTCCTCTAGTACCACAAGTGCCCCCACAGCCAGCCTTGTATGGGGACGACATGATAGCCTTGATTAGAGAGTTTAAGAAAATGAAGCCGCCGAGATTCCAAGGGGGCATAGAGCCAATGAAAGCCGAAGCATGGGTTTTGGAAATGGAGAAGTTGTTTGAGATTTTTCCCAGCACCGACACTTAGAAGGTGTCATTGGCAGCATTCACGTTAGACAACGACGCGCGAAGATGGTGGATGATGGTCCGAGAAAGTAATACGGGTTTGACTTGGGCCAGATTTTTGGAGTTGTTTTACAATAAACATTTTCCCCTCAGTGTCTGAGACCGCAAGACCACAGAGTTCCAGACTCTGACACAAGGAAACAAGACAGTGGCAGAATACGACCGTGCTTTTACCGAGTTGGCAAGATATGCGCCTCACATGGTCGATGACGAATACAGAAAAGCTAGAAAGTTTGAAAGTGGGTTACGTGGACCGATACAGGATCGAGTTAACATGCTCAACATGCCGACTTACGCCGGAGTGTTAGATAAGGCCATCCTGGCAGAAGCTAACTTGAACCGATATCAGAGTTCCAGAGAGAGCCAGAAGAAAAGACAGAATTTCGACAATCGCCGAGGAACATTTGATGCCAGGAAGAAGACGAACATAGGCAGTTCAGGCAACTTAAGACAGGAAGGTGGCACTAGACCGACATGTTCAAGTTACGGGAAGCCACATTCTGGAGTTTGTCGTTGGGCGTCTGGAGCTTGTGTTGAATGTGGTGAGGTAGGTCATCACGTGAAAGATTGTCTGAAGACAAATGTTAATGATGGCAAGAAAAATGGGAGTACTTCGGGCTCTGCACAGAACAGCAACGTCGGCAAGGCACAGATGAGGCAGGGCAAAGTTTTTGCATTGGTACCAGGAGACACTCAGAATGCTGAGACAATAGTGTCAGGTATACTCCCAATTTGCTCTTAAGATGCATACATATTGATTGATTCGGGTTCTACACATTCATTTGTATCTGCTAAGTTTGCGGAGAAGTTAAATAGAGAACAAGAACCCCTTGATTGTGTGTTATATGTGTCTACTCTATCTGGGAGAACTATGATTGTTGCATCCATTTATAGGGCGTGTGTTGTTGTGATTGAGGGTGTAGAATTATTAGTTGATTTGATGCCGTTAAGCATGACTCACTTTGATGTCATATTGGGAATGGACTGGTTAGTAGCGAATCACGCATCTATTAATTGTGTTTCGAAGAATGTCGCACTGAAACCCCTAAACCAAGCCGAGGTTATTTTCCAGGGTAAAGGAGTAGTATCCCCACCTTACTTGATCTCATCCATGAAGGCCTATAAGCTAATCCAAAAAGGGTGTCAAGGATATTTGTGTAGCGTACTACGTAGTTTGAATGGAAACGTAGAATTGGCCGACATCCCAATCGTTAATGAATTCTCCGACGTCTTTCCAAATGAATTGCCTGGCCACTTAGTCGATAGAGAAATAGAGTTTACTGTTGACGTCATGTCGGGAACCCAGCCTATCTCCAAAACACCCTATAGAATGGCCCCAGCCGAGCTTAAGGAATTGAAAGTACAACTACAAGAATTGTTGGATAAGGGTTTTATTAGGCCGAGCACTTCACCTTGGGGAGCACCAGTTCTATTTGTTAAGAAAAAGGATGGTACACTTCGTCTTTGTATTGATTACCGAGAACTTAACAAGGTAACCATTAAGAATAGGTACCCATTGCCGAGGATTGATGATTTGCTTGATCAGTTACAAGGAGCACGAGTCTTTTCTAAAATTGATCTTAGGTCGGGCTACCATCAGCTTAAGGTTAAAGCCGAGGATGTTGAGAAGACAGCTTTTCGAACAAGGTATGGCCACTACGAATTCTTAGTAATGCCTTTTGGAGTGACTAATGCTCCCACAGCATTTATGGATTTGATGAACAGAGTCTTTAAGCTATACTTAGATGAGTTTGTAGTTGTTTTTATTGACGATATATTGATCTATTCTAAGAGTGAAATTGAGCATGAGAATCATCTGAGACTTACTTTGCAAGTTTTGAGAGACTGGAAATTGTATGCTAAGTTCAACAAGTGTGAGTTTTGGCTTTCCAGCATTTCATTCTTGGGGCATGTGATTAATGAAGAGGGTATCTCAATTGATCCCAGTAAGATTGAAGCTATTGTGAATTGGCCGACGCCGACCAACGTGTCCGGGGTTCGTAGCTTCCTAGGTTTGGCTGGTTATTACAGAAAGTTCGTGAAGGATTTCTCAAGGATTGCAATTCCATTGACACAATTGACTAAGAAGGGAGCGGCATATGAATGGACCGAGGATAGAGAGTCAGTTTTCCAAGAGCTAAAGACGAGGTTAGTTACAGCGCCAGTTCTTGTTCTACCGTCAGGTAATGAGGAGTTTCAGATTTACAGTGATGCATCACATAAAGGTTTGGGTTGTGTGTTAATGCAAGGGGGTTAAGGTTATAGCATATGCATCTCGCCAGTTGAAACCCCATGAAAAGAATTACCCTACCCATATCTAGAACTAGCTGTTGTAGTTTTTGCTTTGAAGATTTGGCATCATTACTTGTATGGAGCTTCTTGCCAAGTTTTCACAGATCACAAGAGTTTAAAGTACTTGTTCACCCAGAGGGAATTAAATATGAGGCAGAGAAGATGGCTTGAATTATTGAAGGATTACGACATGCAGATTCAGTATCATCTAGGTAAAGCAAACTCAGTGGCCGACGCGTTGAGCAGGAAGTTGGTTTGGAATTCAGCTTGCTTGTCAATGATTTCAGTGGAGCCGACTATCATTGAGGAAGTGAAAACCAGACAGATGGAAGACAGGTTCTTCAGGAAGGTGATCGATGAGATTGTCACTAAACTGAGGTCAGGGTATACCATTGAGAATCAGGTACTTAAGTTTGAAGGAAGAGTATGCGTGGCCGACGTCCCAGAGTTGAAAAGGAAAATTTTATAGGAAGCCCATGGTTCCAGATTTGCCGTCCATCCAGGAAATACCAAGATGTACCAGGACATGAAGCAGACTTTTTGGTGGCCAAATATGAAAAGAGAGATAGTCGAGTTCGTATCCCAGTGTCTGTATTGTCAACAAGTGAAAGCTGAACATCAGAGACCGGCAGGACTTCTTCAACCTTTGTCAATTCCAAAGTGGAAATGGGAACACATCTCCATGGATTTTGTTGTCGGGTTACCAAGGTCACAAAAAGGTAGGGATGCGGTTTGGGTTATAGTCGACAGATTAACTAAGTCAGCACACTTCTTGCCCGTTCTGACTACTTTCAATGCTGACCGACTTGCTATGTTGTATATGAACGAGATTGTTAGGCTTCACGGAGTGCCGATGTCCATTGTTTCAGACCGAGATCCGAAGTTCGTTTCCAGATTTTGGCAGAGTCTACAAAGAGCTTTGGGGACCGAGTTGAGGTTTAGCACAGCTTTTCATCCCCAGACCGATGGGCAGACAGAGAGAACAAATCAGACACTTGAGGATATGCTCAGACTATGTGTGTTGGACTTCAAGGGAAGTTGGGAAGTGCATCTACCATTAGTAGAATTTCCCTACAACAACAGCTATCAAGCCAGCATTGGCATGGCGCCATATGAAGCTTTGTATGGAAGGAAGTGCAGATCGCCGATATGTTGGACCGAGGTAGGAGACAAAGCTTTGATTGGTCCCGAGCTAGTTCAAGTTACAACTGAGAAGATTAAGCTCATTCGACAAAGGATCAAAACTGCTCAGAGTCGACAGAAGAGCTATGCCAACCAGAGAAAAAGAGAGTTGGAATTTGAAGTTGGGGATCATGTATTCCTGAAGGTTTCGCCGGTGAAAGGAGTTTCAAGATTTGGGAAGAAAGGTAAATTAGCACCTCGCTACATCGGGCCGTTTGAAATTCTTGAGAAAGTTAATTCTGTCGCTTACAGACTTGCTTTACCGCCAGAGTTAAGCCAAGTCCACAATGTGTTTCATATTTCGATGTTGAGAAAATATGTTCGGGATCCACTGCACGTGATTGATCATTTTGGGATTGTGGTTAGTGAAGATTTAGGCTACGAAGAGAGGCCGATATGGATTCTTGACAGGCAAGTGAAACAGTTAAGGAACAAGTCGATACCGATGGTGAAAATCGAATGGAAAGAGCATTACGGCAAGGATGCTACATGGGAGATGGAAGAAGAGATGAAAGTCTGATATCCAGAATTGTTTTCGGATCAAGGTAATTCAAGTTTGGGGACCAAACTTCTTTAAGGGGGGTAGGATGTAACAACCCTCACTTCATCTTAGTTATGCTCTCATGCATTTATATGATTTTGTCTTGTTAAGCTTGCATTTCAAATCTTGTCTTTGTTTTGCTTAAGTGTTACTGCATACTTTGTTCCTTGCTTGGTGTGAGTTTAGCTGAGGTCATCCTAAGCCTGGGTCACACCTTTGAATCTCTTATACCTAGGACTATCTTGGAATCCTTTGGTTAACCTCTACTCGCACCTTGGCATATTGGCCGAGATGTCACTATCTAGGCTGAGGTGTTCATCACCAAGGCCGAGATGTGTATTATCTAGGCCGAGATGTTACCCTTGCACCTAGTGATCTTGTTCCTGGATTGGTATGACCCAGACCGAGGTGTGGCACATCTAGGCCGAGGTGTGGCACAGCTAAGTCAAGTGTTGTCCTTCCTAGCCGAGATCATTGAGACCTTACTTGCCAAAGCCTTGTCCTTAGCCGAGATCATTAGCTGCCGGAGTGCCTATGTCATCTTGCTTGTTGAACACACTTTGTCATAGTCTTGTCTTTTCACTCAGTCACCTTTTTGAGAAGAGCCAACCAGCCGATGCCACGTGTCCCAGCTGAGGGTTAAGTCAGTGAGCTGTTGAGAAACACATCATTTTGTATCATATCCTTGTCTTTTGGAAAGAGAGGCTCTAGGAAGAAGAAAGAGGAGTTCTTAGAGAGGGAATAGATTTCCAAGCTTGATCTTCACACCTTGAGCCGTTAGATTCGTGTCCTGAGGTTAGAATCTTGATCTACTCTTGTTGTTCTTATTGTTCATCTAGCTGCATTGCATGATCGAGCACGATTTGTAAGCCATGCATTGATTTAAAGTTTGGTTTTAGAAAGAGAAAGTGATGTTCATGTGTTCTTGAATAAAAGCCTTGTTTGATTCGAAAGCTTGCATCAAGATTCATGTTTTTGTGTTTGTCTTCATAAGATCTTCAAGTATGGGTACCCAGGTCCATGTTTTCAAACTCATCTCATGAAATCCCATATTTCGTAATAACAAGTTGTGATTGAGCATTCATGTTTTCATGTTCTTCATGTTCATGTTCTTCAGCAAAGGGAAACCCAGATTTTCCCGACTTCATTTCCTTTAATGTGGCCATCGGGACCACACCTCGGCAAGGAGGTGTGGGACCTCGGCCAAGACCTGGTTGGTGCCCATTATGTTTTCCCGAGATGAGAAACAGTGTTTTGTTTTTGTCCAACTTAGTTTTGAAGGAATGCCGAGATCATTTGCATTCATATAAAGCTTGTTTGAGAGTGCATTCAATAGACTTTGCCATGTGTTTGTAGGACTTGGACTCTTGCTTTGACCCCGCCGTTTGAAGAACTAAGTGAGTGGTATTTTTAATAAAGCTATGTTATGACATTTGATAAAGCTTTGTCTTGCTTGTTTTGGAAAAGTATTTGTTAAGCATGAATGACTATCCCTATTTTGTGTATCAAGTACTAGCTTTGGTTTTGATAATAATCTTGACAAGTCCGTACGTGCTAAGGGACTATAAGCAATTGTAGCACAAGTCCGTACGTGCTAAGGGACTATAAGCATTTGTAGCACAAGTCCGTACGTGCTAAGGGACTATAAGCATTTGTAGCACAAGTCCGTATGTGCTAAGGCACTATAAGCATTTGTAGCACAAGTCCGTACGTGCTAGGGGACTCTAAGCATGTGTAGCACAAGTCCGTACGTGCTAGGGGACTCTAAACTTTTGTAGCACCTTTGATTATGTCATCCCTTGTATTATTGATGCTAGTAAGCATCCCTTGAGACTTGAAAGATTTTTTGATGAACTTGATTTGTCCTTTGATTTCGTACAAGGTATGATGTGTTTTGGCTTGATAAAGATCTCAGATATCATTCATGCAAACCCCTTTATTGATTATATCATTCACTGAGTATCCAAGCTCACCCTCTCTATATATATATGTAGGTGATGAGCAGGACGGCGGTGACGCCTAGATGCGTTTGGCATGATGTTTTGGATTCATACTTTTGATAGCATCTTGAAGACTATGCTTCTTGGCTTGTGATTCATTGTATTTTGCATGTCGGCTTGAGAAGCCTTTTGATCAAGATGTAATATGTACTTATTCATTTGTATTCAAGTTGTAAGACCTCGATATGATGTATGTCATTTCATTTGATTTATGCACAGCTCTTATGGACTAATTAGAATTAAATTATTGCTTCCGCGCATGTAAGCCCCATATGTATACTCTGTTTGTGTGTGAATCTTTGTAAGTTGGCCTTTGGTAATCTCAGATTATTGGCCATCATGGCACCATTCTACTAGGGGCGGAATGGGGTCGTGACACTCTTGGCATCTTTAAGCTGAAAAAACATATAAATATATATATATATATCTGTTTAGGAGAGTCCATTTGACAAGCCACTACCTTTAAAGATCAAATCCTTTCAACAGTTTTGCTTTTCTTCCTCATAGACTTAATGAACTTGCCCAATCTTCTGTCCCAACTGCCACAAATATAGTAATAGCACCAGTAATGGAAACATTATCTTCTTAGATAATGACTCAGGAATTCTAAATTTGTTATAGCCATCTCATTATGTTACTGTAGGAAAATTTTAGATAATTGTAATTTAGGCACTTTTTTTTTTTTTTTGAAAGACGATGGCTGAAATGGATGAAAAAGGAAGGAGCATCCTACAAGTGAACAGCCTTCACATTGATAATAAGATACTGTTTGAAAAACATTGTTGATGGTCACCTCTTGGTGGTGATTGCCTGCTTGAAGAAATATTATAGAATATTGTGGTAAAGTCAAACCCTATTGTGTTGGTAAATGTTGCATTATGGGAATAGGATGTATTATTTGGATTTCAAACTATTTCATAGTTAAATATGGAGCTTGAGAATAAATGGGATAGACTCACTGTATTGGCAAATGTTTGATACATTTTTAATCAGATTTTCTTTGGATAAAAATCTTTTGATGACAGAATTAGACTAAAGAATGTGTTGTAAAATTGCAGTTGTGGTGAGCCGTGGCGTGTGGTGTAGTCGTATGATTATATCTTCTCGATGATTTTCCTTTATGTTATACCTACTGCTATAGTCCGATGCTATGATCATTCCCAAAGATAGAAATGTAAGTGGCTTGTAAGTGGCCTTGCAGCTTCATGTGCATATGAACTATGGTGTTTGGCTCTGATCAGCTTTTGTTATACACAACTTATGCTGGATGCCATGCATCTCCAAAACAACATGAATGTCTAGAAGTAACTTCAAAGTATTATGTAGTAGTTAAGGCTTATATCAAGGGTTTAAAAGGAAAAAATTGATTGGGTTTATCCCAATAATAACAATTTCTTAGCAATTTATCTTAATCCAGTAAGTTTCCAAAAAGGGCAATCAAGGTTTTTAAAAAAGGGTACTAGTAAAGTAGACTTCATTTATGATGCCTTGAAACTGAAATTATATGAACTTTTAAGGCTCTAATGTTCAGCAAGCAACCATCACTACTAGAATTATGACTTTTTGCGTCTATTTTTTTGTGACTGATTATTTAACCGTCGCAAAAAATCCTGACCCAATTGTGTTCTTCACTTTAAAAAAAACAAAAACCCAAATTAGTAAAACTTGACTCTCTTTCTCTGCCTCTCAATCCCTTTTTTTTTTATTATTTCCCAAATCTGAACTCTCTCTCTCCCTCTCAAAATCTGTCTCTCGCTCAACTCTGACTGCCTCTCTCGCTCGAATCTCACTGCCTCTCTCGCTCGAATCTGTCGATCGATTCAACTCTCTCAAGTCCACTACTGTTGAAGATTTCATAATCGGTAAGCCTAAACACATCTTCATCGATTCAACTCTCTCTGTAATGATCCGAGTTATGTACTTCTCTGTAATGGAATCTGTCTCAAGAAGAATCTATAACAGCGCTTTACACAGAGCTATGGCGCGCTTGTGCTGGTTCGCTCGTGACAGTGCCTCGTGAAGGCGAACGCGTGTTCTATTTTCCTCAAGGACATATTGAACAGGTTAGTTTCCAACTCTAGGCAATCATATTCGGAGTTCTTTGTTTCTCTCAAAGGTTAGATTCATTAGGATTTCTCATAATGCTCTATAATTTTATCAGTTTTGTCTCTCTTGGTTGTGCATCTCCAATTGTTCATCAATTTTTTCATCAGATTCAATTAATTGATGATGTACATGATGATGACTTGTAGATCAATTGACATTACTTTTAATATTATCATAAGAAAGGTTGAAATTCAATCAATTGAAATCTTGTAAATTGATCAAGTCTCAAGCTCCTTTCTCCTTTTTTCTTAGTTTTTTTTAATTATTTATTATTATAATAGTAATTATTATGGGATTTCATAGGTTAAGTTAAATTAGATGATTTAAATGACAATTTATATTCCAATATATATATATATATATATAATTTCCATGCATTAGAAAATGCTGGCATGGGATTTTTAGGCTGAATTTTGTCTACACTTTGAATATTTCTGGACTTTTAGGCTGATTTTGTCTACACATTTGAATAGGCTTTGTATCTATCTCTAACAATGAATCTGTTGGTTTGTATAAGAGCAAGTTGTCATATAAGTGTGTCTGCTGCTGGTTCAATGAATCATACAAAAGTGACTAGTCATTTTAACGGATCAAACATAGGATTACATCCCTGTCACAGGTAAGGATTAATTGACAGAGGATCTTTCATCCTTAATTTCTTCTGTTGTTTTTGTAATTAGATCATAGGAATCTTGAAACATAATTCAATGGTTGTGAAGTGTTTGAGATTTGATAAATATCTCATAAACCTAAGTTAGTTGTGTGCAAATCTCAGGAAAACCTTAAAATTTGAAATTCAAAACATGACTCACTTTATTAATAGTTCTACTTTGTAAACTCAAAAAGTAGATAATACACCTAAAACAACAATAGATAGTGCTTTCAAGCCTCATATGATCCTCACAAATCAAATAATCAATGAAAGTAAGTATAAAATAAATATATATAAAAATATAATGCAATCATAGTAGTTATAAAAAAAAATATATCATATAATCATGATCAAATAAATATTTAATCAAATAAAAGTATGAATCCATACCTATAAAGAGTTTGTAACTTGAAACCAATTCAAAATATCTAAAAAATATGATAATTCCCCAATTAGTTTAAAAAATCTTAGATGAATAGATTCAATCAAACATAAATTTAAAATAAAGAGGAAAAGGGAGTACCTTCATTGAAAGAGTGCTTCTCCTAATTAGTCAAGACTACGTGATAACAAATTGAAAGAGTGTTTCTTCTAATTAGTCAAGACTGAACTGCATTTGAAGGTTCTTGTTTTTGAATTTGAGTTGAAGATGCTTTTATTGGAACAAGGTGGTTTATTTTAGTTTTGTGCTAGTGTATGGGCAGCATTGGAGTGTTTTTGAATCATCTAGGAGCTTTTGGCGCAGGGAAAAGCAAAAGAGAGGTAAATAACTTCTTTTAATTCTTGTCTTTTGCTTACAATTTTGTGGTTTCCATATTATGTGATTATGTGGTCAGGGATCATTGGATCATTTCAAAAATCAGCATTAGCTTAGAACTGTGATGGTGAGCTAAGCTAAAATACTGCTTAGATTTTTTTAACAGATAAATTTGGTAGATGGAAATTTGAACAGTTGCCACTTCTACCACCCTAGCGCCAAGTGTCTAAGAATTGGGTGTAGCTTGATTTGGTTGTTTGGAATTTATGAACTGATCTAACATGGTCATGACACTTCATTTAATCATAGTTTGATTTGAATAGGTCATTGCGAAGTCACATACCAGGGGAACTTATAATTGGTGAACATATGCCAGAAGTGGTGATACCCTGATTCTACGTGGTTGTGGTGATAAATGCATATGTCTGAATCAGCGTAACTAAAAGGTGTAGCGATTTTGTTTGCATGGAGATGAGCCCCATACATACTAGCAAATCTGAAAATAATATTTGTTGTATAAATTTAGAAGCTGCTTTAAACAGCCTTTTTGAACAACACATGCAAGTGAGGGCTGTGGGATTAGCACCTTCATACAGTTGTTAAATGAGGATGTAATCGTCATTGTATTTAAACACATTTCCTTTTCGGTAGATAAATTATCCACGTGTCAGACGCAGGGGGATGTTCTGTTATTGTTTCTGCCACACCAAGTTTCATAGTATTCTAATGTATCATAAGATAGAACCATGATAAACCCCTTATCAAGATGTTATTTATTCAATTCCATAATAGAGAACACGGCTACAGATTCCAACCACATAGGCAACTGTGTCTAGTTGCTTTAGGTCAATATCATTAGCTGGTTATATAGCTGTCTTTTTGGTATATACTGGAATCAAGTATTTTTACTACTATGCAGCATTGGTAAGCTGATGCTTTTGGTTGATCTTAAGAGGAGCTGAGTTTCTTAATATCCCGACCGTTAAAACAATGTTTTTGTATACATCTTTGCACTTCCCTCTCTCTTATTGCCACTGCTGCTGGTATGCTAGCCTAGCATTTAAGAATGGGATGATCTAGTGGTATGATGAGATTATGCGAATCACTAGAAACATGTGAATTGTATTAAATTTTGTTAAATTGGGATTAGAGTGGACTACTAATAATACTTATCAAAAGGGAAAAGAAAAAAAAAAGAAAAGCAAAATACTCTTCGATTGAGTGATAAATTTTATTATTTGACATGAGTAGGCCTCACCCATCATGGGAGTAAGGGCTGTAAATTCATCAAAAAATAATGCGGATTTACCAATTTCCTTTGTTGTTGTTTTTATTAAGGAAAATATATGAATCAAAACTATTTAATATTCCAGGATCAGGTTGATAGTTTTAGTTTTATGGTGGAAAGAAGGCTTTACTGGCAGCTAATTTTTACTTGTCTTTTCTCCTTTCTTGGAATATCGTTTGGTGGAATGTCTTTTTGAACCTCTATCATTTGGTCATGTAGTTTTATACTATGGTATTCATTGCAAGTTCAAATTTTGATGTATGGATTACTCAATTCAACTCAGCTTAACAAGCTTTAGTTCTAAATTATGTAGGAATTATTTTTCAAAAATATGCTTTTTTGTATGTTTATATTCCATGGTCTTGCTGGCCGATATTGCAGATAATTGAGTTATAGCTGCCTTCATTTTTCAACAACTTTGATCCTCGTGCTGCTGCTGCTAATTTCCCTTCAGGTAATGGACTTTCTAATTTTACCGTTAGCTTCTCAAGTATTCATCACTGGGGTTTAGCTGGCTCTCGACTGTGCTTACAGCTTCAAAGTGCAACTAACATTTTAAAAAATCTGACATGTCAGGTGTGCAAGCATATTTGGCTGGGCTTACATTCGCATTAGTTGCTTCACCTTGCAGCACTCCTGTGCTGGCAACCCTGTTTGGATACATAGCTGAATCCAAGGTACTTTTAAATGTTTATTGATATCAATTTCCATCTGAATTATTACCTTTTCGGACTGCTTTATACTAATCATTCTGGGCCTATAATGATGGCTTAGCACTCTTATAGGAAGCAAAAAGTCTGCCCAAGAGAAATTTTGAGACCCAGGAGGGGCCATGTAACGCCCTCAAAATAATACATAATACCCATCTGTAGACACCCCATTTTTGACTGTCACCGTTTGAACACTTGGTGATCATCCTTGTTTGTGTTTGTCTTGAGTTCCCAGAGGTCTCGGCCACGCGCCCTGCCTTAGGATCTCTTGACTCGACTGTTTTGTGTCTGGTTTTGCACCAAACACTTGTGTTTTGCTTTTGAGGGGCAGGGAATGGCTTGTTGGCCATCCCCACACACCACCGGCCATGTCTTGAGGCCACCGGCCACTGGTTTGTTGCCACCGGCCAAATGTTTGGTCGACCGGCACTATTTTTGGCCGGCCGACCATCTATTTTGGTCAAATTGCAGTTTTGGCCGGCCGACCACTATGCATCTGCTTTTGTAGATATTTTTATGCCAGCTGTGCTAGCTGGCATACACCTTGCTCCCCTCCATACACGTGTATGGAGGGATCTCCCTCTTGACTAGCTTGTTTGGAAAGCTTTACAAGAGGGAGCTCTATAAGAGAGAGCCTCTTCTTCCTCCATTAGGGTTACAAAAAATTGACAGAGGGACCTCTGAGTTAGGGTTAGGTCACAAGTGTATCTATCTATCTCTATCTCTCTCTCTCTCTTTTGCCTTAAGGTGTTTTGTGCTTAGTTTTGCACACAAACACCTAGAGTTACACTTTCCTTGAGCTACTGAGGTACTAAGGAGCTATTTTCAGTGTTTTTGAGCTGGTTTTGAGCTAAGGAAAGCAGCTGGACCATTGTTTGTGAAGAGGATCATCAAGGGTAAGAACTTCACCCTTTATTCCCCATTTTTGCATAGCTTTTTAGCATATCTTGAAACTTTTTTTGAGCTTTGTGTATAACTAATAAAATTTCTATTTTTGAGTGCTTTAAATAGTTGGTTAAGGATGTTTTAAGCTTTGGGGTTGTTTGACCCCTCATAAGCCTTGTTTGGCCCCATTTTGTGCTATTTTTGGTGAGCTCCGGGACCACCCTGTTTGGGCCTCCTCACCACTGAAATCTTGAGGGATTTCAGTGGTGAGGATGGTGCCTTAAGGTCCTAAGAAGGAGAGGGCCACCCCCTCTCCTTGTTGTCCTTGAAAATGGTCATTTTAGCCTCTTGAATGAGCATCTTATCTAGGTTCATGTTGGCCATGCCTTAGCTGTTATTTGGTAGTATTTTGCCATGTATTACCTCTGTTTCATGTTGGTTTAGACACACCATGCTTGCTTTGCATACTTGTCTTGTAATGCCATGAATTGCCTTAACATGTACTTGGCATGTAGACTACCATGCTTGCTTGTTTTGGCCAAGCTTTGTGAAGCTTTTGTACTTGTTTTGCCATGCTTAAGGTCTAGAGTTGATCATCTTAGCCATGCTCAACATGCTTTGTATAGCCCCTTTGCATTTTAGCTTGTTGGCTTTAAGTGTATGAACCATGAGCATGCATTACTTGCATCATTTTCAGTGGTTTAGCACCACTTATCATGTCATTTCAGTCCACTTAACATACTTGCATGCTTGCATTTAATGCTCCTTTGATGCTTCAAGAGGTTGTGTTGTGTGCTCCATGTTTAAGCAGTTGTGCATGCCTCCATGTGTAGATCATTTAGATGCCATCTAAGTGGTTTTTGGGGCTTGCCTTAACATGATTTGGGACTGTTTTGATTCATTTTGATCATTTGCTTCATGTGTCACATGATCATGATTTAAGCCCTTTGGCTTGTCTTGGGTTTTGGGCTTTATTTGCATGCCACGTTTATCTTGTTTGCTTGGTTTGGCACAATTCTTAACATGATTTTCAGAGCTTACAATGCATGCCATTTGTCCATAATTACCTCCTTTTAAGTGCGCTTAGAAGTTGTCTTTATATGCTTAAGTGTTTAGGCCTTAACATGTGCATGTTTGTGTGTGTTTTGCCTCTCATTCCTTAGCATGTTGGCCATTGTTTTGGGCCTAGTAGAGGGCTACCCAAATTAGTTTAAGTCCATCCTTCACATGTGTTGCATGCTTGCCCTATGTGTTGTTGCACATTTGGCCTTATTCCATGCTTGATTAGCTTGCATATTTGCATGCCCATGTTGCATACTTAGCTAACATGCCTAGGTTGCATATCATTGCATGCATCTTTCACCTCTTGATCAAGCCATGATAGAGGTTGAAGGCTCTCTTGTATGTTTATGTGCATTGCATTTCATTTAAAATCAAAATGCACAACTTGGTCTCTTGAGCCATCACACATTGAAATGCGCGATTGGTGGTCCGAGAACCGAGAACCATGTCCCTTTGAGTCATAAACACGATAAGGGATGTGTTGGTGCATACATTTGCTTGGAATGCATTTTTATGCCTTGTTTTGCCCTCTGCTGCTGTCAAAACAGGATTCTGCAGGAAGGTTTGGCCGGCCGGCCATCTTTAGTGCCGACCGACCAACAATTGATGGCCGGTGATCATTTCCAGTGGCCGGTGATCATTTCCTTTGGCCGGTGACCATCTCCCTTGGCCGGTGGTGCTCCCCAGTGTCCATGGAGTGTGCTTTGGGATTTGTGCAAGTTTCAGAGGAGGAAAACAGTGTGGACAGAGGCAACTTGTGCATAGCAGTGGACTTCCGAGCAGAGCCGAGCATGCATTGCATTGGGCCCTCTTCCCGAGGCTGTTTACTGTCTTATTAGATTAGTTAATTTGCTTAACTAGTTTAATTGGTCTGTAATATTTAATTAGCTTGTAGGTTAGTTAAATCTGTATTATTCTTTCAGTCCCTCCGAGTGAGGGCGTATTTGTAATAAGTGTGGGTGCGTGTGTGCATGTCTTCCAACCCCCACTTCTTTCTCCCTTTTACTTACCTGCTTTTGATGGTTAGTATTAGGTCATATTTAATTTAGCATACCTTATGCTATGCATGCGTGCATCATCCATCAGTATTGCATGCACCGGGCTCGGCGCATCATGCTAACAGCATAACTTGAATACGTGCTACTTGTTGCATCCCGCATGCCATCCTAGGATTAGCCGAGTTTATTCAAGAAACCACTAAACCTTAACGATTTATTTGGAAATTAAATAAAAAAAGAAGTTCAATAGAAAAGGAAATTGAATAAAAATGGAAGTTGAAAAAAAATAAAATTGGAAGTTGCATAAAATTAAAAATGGAAGTTCATTCAAGATACCACTATACCTTAACGATCTATTTGGAAATTAAATAAAAAAGGAACTTGAATAGAAAAGGAAATTGAATAAAAATGGAAGTTGAATAAAAATAAAAATGAAAGTTGCATGAAATTAATAATGGAAGTTCATTCAAAAAACCACTATTCCTTAACGATATGTTTACAAATTATACAAAAAAGGAAGTTGAATAGAGACAGAAATTGAATAAAAATGGAAGTCGAAGAAAAATAAAAATGTAAGTTGCATAAAATTAAAAATGAAAATTCATTCAAGAAACCACTATACCATAACGATCTATTTGGAGTTAAATAAAAAAGGAAGTTGAATAGAAAAGGAAATTGAATAAAAATTAAAGTTGAATAAAAATAAAAATTGAAGTAGTATAAAATTAACAATGGAAGTTCATTCAAGAAACCTTTATACCTTAACGATCTATTTGGAAATTAAATAAAAAAGGAAGTTGAATAGAAAATAAAATTGAATAAAAATTGAAGTTGAATAAAAATAAAAATGGAAGTTGCATAAAATTAAAAATGGAAGTTCATTCAAAAAATCACTATACCTTAACGATCTATTTGGAAATTAAACAAAAAGGAAGTCGAATTGAAAAGGAAATTGAATATAATGGAAGTTGAATAAATTTAAAAATGGAAGTTGAATAAAATTAAAAATGGAAGTTGCATAAAATTAAAAATAGAAGTTCATTCAAGAAACCGCTATACCTTAATGATCTATTTGGAAGTAAAAGAAAAAAGGAAGTTGAATAGAAAAGAAAAATGAATAAAAATTAATGTTGAATAAAAATAAAAATGGAAGTTGCATAAAATTGACAATGGAAGTTCATTCAAATAACCAATATGCCTTAATGATCTATTTGGAAATTAATAAAAAAAAAGAAGTTGAATAGAAAGGGACATTGAATAAAAATTGAAATTGAATAAAAATAAAATTGGAAGTTGCATAAAATTAAAAATGGAAGTTCATTCAAGAAACCAATATACCTTAACGATCTATTTGGAAATTAAATAGAAAAGGAAATTGAATAACGATGGAAGTTGACTAAAAACAAAAATGGAAGTTGCATAAAATTAAAAATGGAAGTTCATTCAAAAAACCACTATACCTTAACGATCTATTTGGAAATTAAACAAAAAAGGAAGTTGAATAGAAAAGGAAATTAAATAAAAATGGAAGTTGAATAAAAATAAAAATAGAAGTTGCATAAAATTAAGAGTGGAAGTTCATTCAAAAAACCACTATACCTTAACGATCTATTTGGAAGTGAAATAAAAAAGGAAGTTGAAAAGAAAAAGAAATTGAATAAAAATTGAAGTTGAATAAAAATAAAAATGGAAGTTGAATAAAATTAACAATGGAACTTCATTCTAGAAACCACTATACCTTAACGATCTGTTTGGAAATTAAATAAAAAAGAAGTTGAATAGAAACGGAAATTGAATAAAAATAAAAATGGAAGTTGCATAAAATTAACAATGGAAGTTTATTCAAGAAACCACTATACCTTAACGATCTATTTGGAAATTAAATAAAAAAAGAAGTTGAGTAGAAAAGAAAATTGAATTAAAATGGAAGTGGAAAAAAACTAAAACTTGAAATTGCATAAAATAAAAAATAGAAGTTCATTCAAGATACCACTATACGTTAACGATCTTTGTGGAAATTAAATAAACTAGGAACTTGGATAGAAAAAGAAATTGAATAAAAATGGAAGTTGAATAAAAATAAAAATTAAAGTTGCATAAAATTATTAATGGAAGTTTATTCAAAAAACCACTATATCTTAACGATCTATTTAGCAATTAAATAAAAAAAAAGAAAGTTGAATAGAGAAGGAAATTTAATAAAAATGGAAGTTGAATAAAAATAAAAATGGAAGCTACATAAAATTAAAAATGGAAGTTCATTCAAGAAACCACTATACCTTAATGATCTATTTGGAAGTTAAATTAAAAAGGAAGTTGAATAGAAAAGGAAATTGAACAAAAATTGAAGTTTAATAAAAATAAAAATGTAAGTTGCATAAAATTAAAAATGGAAGTTTCATTCAAGAAACCACTATACCATAACGATCTATTTGGAAGTTAAATAAAAAAGGAAGTTGAATAGAAAAGGAAATTGAATAAAAATTGAAGTTGAAGAAAAATAAAAACGGAAGTTGCATAAAATTAAAAATGGAAGTTCATTCAAGAGACCACTATACCTTAACGATTTATTTGGAAACTAAATAAAAAAGGAAGTTGAATAGAAAAGGAAATTGAATAAAAATGGAAGTTGAATAAAAATAAAAATGGAAGTTGCATAAAATTAAAAATGGAAATTCAATCAAAAACCACTATACCTTAACGATCTATTTGGAAGTTAAATAAAAAAGGAAGTTGAATAGAAAAGGAAATTGAATAAAAATTGAAGTTGAATAAAAATAAAAATGGAAGTTGCATAAAATTAACAATGGAAGTTCATTCAAGAAATCACTATACGTTAACAATTTATTTGGAAATTAGATAAAAAAAGAAGTTGAATAGAAAAGGAAATTGAATAAAAATTGAAGTTGAATAAAAATAAAATTGAAAGTTGCATAAAATTAAAAATAGAAGTTCATTCAAGAAACCACTATACCTTAACGATCTATTTGGAAGTTAAATAAAAAAGAAAGTTGAATAGAAAAGGAAATTGAATAAAAATTGAAGTTGAAAAAAAATAAATTTGGAAGTTGCATAAAATTAAAAATGGAAGTTCATTCAAAATACTACTATACCTTAACAATCTATTTGGAAATTAAATAAAAAAGGAACTTGAATAGAAAATGAAATTGAATAAAAATGGAAGTTGAATAAAAATAAAAATGAAAGAGGCATAAAATTAAAAATGGAAGTTCACTCAAAAAACCACTATACCTTAACAATCTATTTTGAAATTAAATAAAAATGGAAGTTGAATAGAAAAGGCAATTGAATAAAATTGGAAGTTGAATAAAAATGAAAGGTGAAGTTGCATCACTACTACAAAAACAGATAAAGATCACACTTTTTTTGTGTGATGTATGTTATTTAATCACACCTTTTAAGTTTTATTAAAGTGTGATCTTTGGTAGTGTGATTAAAAGGGGTCATTTTTAATCACACTTTTTAAGTGTGCTTAATAACATTTAAATCACACCTTTTAAGTGTGATTAAAAATATTTAGATCACATCTTTTAAATGTGATTAATAACATTTAAAGCACACCTTTTAAGTGTGATTAAAAATATTTAGATCACATCTTTTAAGTGTGATTAATAACATATAGATCACACATTTTAAGTGTGATTAAAAATGTTTAGATCACATCTTTTAAGTGTGCTTAATAACATTTAGATCACACCTTTTAAGTGTGATCAATAATATTTAGATCACACCTTTTAAGTGTGATTAATAACTAATAAAATCTGTGATAAAAAAAGAATTCGATATATTTGAAAAATAATCAATATTATTTTTGTATGCACATTTGAAGAATGTAATACACACTATATACTATACTTTGAATCATAGCCACATATTGAATGGAATAATGTCATATATTTCATAAATGAAAATTAAATGTTCAAAAGTATATACAAAGGAATTAAATAAAAAAAAATTAACTGTGCTTACATATATTAAAAAATGAAAAAACTTAAAAAAAACTAAGTTCTTTAATTCTTTGACCATATTTTGGATCTCTCCAAAAAATTTCTGATCTGAAAAATGAAAATACAAATTAATTCAGAAACCGCAGTAGCATATTAATAAACTAACTATTTATATTTATAGAGACTATTCTAATCTTACAAAAGATACAGTCGGACTTTTTCTCATCATCCTGACTCTTCATCTCCTGCTTCAATAGAAAAAGAATAACTACTTTGATTGAATAATCAATGCTCATGGAAAAAAATGGACCAAATATCTTAAGATAGCTGAATATGAACTATGACTACAGGGCAACAATGCTCAAGAGAAGGAACAGGGTTGTGCAAACATTTTATCCATGCCCTTAAATATAGGAAAACTCTATGTGTTAAAAGATTTCAGCAGTTCACTCATCATCAGACATGAACATGCAGAAAACAAATTAATAGCTAGAAGAGTGTTGTCATCTCCATTTAAAACACTTACCAATATCAGCCGTTTGCAAAGATGGAGATGCATTCATAGGAGATAAACCTGCAGACGCATCCACAGGAGATGGAGCTGTTGACATGTGAGCTGGGACCTCAATCGAGTTTGCCTCTGACAGTGAAGTTGTCGACCTCCTCTTATTGGCTTGCCCAGGTGGCATCTGTGTAGTCTTTGTATGTAACAAATGAATTGTAAGCAACTAGAACCAAAAATTTAAAATGCCTGACAATTCATGAAATTATAAGATAACCTAATAGTCTAATATTAGAACCACATTACAAGTCATGAAATTATCAACAAAAAAATTCATTACAATTTGAATACTGCTGCTGCTGTCAAGAAAAGAAGAGAAAAATATTAAGAACCAACAAGTTGCTGTTGCAGCATGAAGCTGCTGCTACAGCAAGTTGTTGCCACAATGCACAAAGAACCAAATACAAGCTGTTGCTGCCCCAATGATGCAACAAAGAGCAGGACAAAGAGTTGCTATAATGCACACAGCTGCCACAAAGAGCCACTATTGTACATGACTATTGCGACGGGGCAATTTTGTATGGATGCACTACTAAAAAAATCACTTTTTGCGACCGCCACAAGCCGTCACAAATAATAAAAATACAGTCGCAAAAGACTTTTTGCGACGGCCTATGTGACTGCAGATGGGGGACGCAAATGTGGGGGTGGCAAATACTTTTTGCGACGGCAAAGCAATGGTTGCAAATTATTTGCGACCACCTAAACTACTTTTTGCGATAGCTATTTTGCCGTCGCAAAAAAAAAATAAAAATAAAAAACACTTTTAGCGACCATTGTTTTACTGTCGCAAATAATTATTTCTTAAAAAAAAATTTATCAGGACTACTAAAGATTGGATGGGTTCTCTATCATGGTTTTTGCAACCAAATAGCCACCAATGCTCCATGTCTGGTACCTCCTCGCTTGCTTTCCCATGTAACGACATGTCTTACCATCATAATACTCGGGCCACCCATCTTTCGAAATCCGCTGCTCCAACCAGCTCTATTGCTCTCTTTGCAATTTGAGGCCTACCAGTCTTGATACATGCTGCTGTCAGCAACCATACCAGAACTACACGAACAAATGCACCACAGTAACAAAATATTAGATACTATACAACCCTTTTAATGGTTATTTGTTCTCAGTGATAAGGCAAAAAAATACATTTATGTTTCCCTTTGTTGACTATGAACTCATATTAGCTCTACATTATAAGATAACCCATTTCAACTATAAACTAATCTGTGTTTCTTTTGAGACCTGATTCCTAAGATGCTAATTAGTGGAGTCATCTTATGCTAACAGTAAAGTATGTGTTTCCATAGCATAAATGAGACATAAAAGTGTTTTTAACAAATCTAGCATTGTGCACAAACTTGATTCTCACCTGGCCAAGTTCCACCATTATGGTAACTCCAGCGAGTATTCTTTGGATCACAACCAGTGACAATCCTCCACTGGTGTCCTTCCAGTGCCGGGTAAGTGATTTTCAGAGGCATTTCCCCAATCAAGTCCTCCCAGCGCTCCTCAATTAGATCCATGATAGCTGTAGCTTAAGTAGGTGTGGCTAGAGAGCTCAAGATGGCGATGTAGTTCCCAACTAAGAACCAACGGAAGTCCATGCAAGCTGGGCTAACATTGCCAATGAAATACCCTCCTCGCAAGGGCATGAAATCAAACACCCAATCTGGTATAGATTCAGGAATGACATTGAATTTATTGACAGCAGTGTAGGAGTACTCCTCAATATGGTAGCGATAGATGTTATTCAGTTGAGTGAAATCGAGCCAGTAGTAATTTTGTATGTGGAAGCTCAGGGCTGTAATCCTCTTGTCAATCCGCTCAATCAATTCCTTGCCACTACCCTCTGGTTTTAACATTTGTTGTGCACACCTCAGCGCAAAAAAGAAGAGGGCCTGGATCTCAATTGGATAACCATATATTCCATGTTCCAAATGTAATTGAAAAACAGAAGTTATAATCTAATATATGAAAGCAAGCTAAGTGGTAATTGAGAAATGATACTGTCAATTTGCCAAAAAAGTGTTAGACTCAAGCAAGCACCACTCCGTGCCATGTAGTTCATGCTGCCATAAAAACTCCAAAATTGGATCAGACGAAGCTCAATTAAAATTGGGTCAAACATGCTAAAATAATGCCAAGAATGCAAGTTGGACATTTTATCTTAAAACCACATATGTAATAGAAATGCCATACTCAAAACAAAATATCAGAACAGCATTATGCAAACTATCAACTTAAAAGATGGATCTAAGGGTGGGCCTATGTTTGGATGAAGGGGGCCATTATAGCGATCCCAGTTTCCTTTTTCTTTAATTATTGTATCCGGACTTAGGTTCCGTGGAGTTGGTTGTCGTGTATATCTTGTTTACATCCTTTACTCTTTGTATTTGAGTCTTGGGTTGTGTTGGGCAGGTTTGAAACAGGTTGGTTGAGCTTAGAAACCAAAAGTAGTTGCCCAGATTTTTGCCTTCACGCTCGAGCGGAGCTTTCGACGCTCGAGCGGGCCCTTCGTTGTTGCTTCTCCACTCGAGCGGGTGTTTTGACGCTCAAGCGTGATTTTCCATCTCCCAGTATTTTCCTCTGCAGTGTTGGATGCTCGAGCGGGCGTTTGGACGCTCGAGCGGGAACCTGGTTCTGCAAAAGTTCTGGGAGCGTGCATCCGGAGCTCGAGCGGCGGTTTGGACACTCGAGCGGGAGTCTGTGAGTGACGCTCGAGCGGGGGTTTCTACGCTCGAGCGGGGTGACTGGTTTAAGTCTCCGAGTTTTGGCTTTTTAAATCACTGTTTCACATCTCTTATCTCTCTTACTTTTTCAAAAGACACCATTGGAGAGCTTCTCTCTCTAAACTCTTCCCTTCTTTCTAGGTATTGATCTAGTAGGAGTTGTTTCCTCACCTTTGGTCTTTACAAAAGTTGTGTTAATCGTCGAGGGCTACGTTTTGATCCGAGCATATTGAGTTTTGGAGCACTTTGAGTTTCGTCATCTTCTTCCTTTGAGCTCCGAATTTGAGGTAGGGATTCCTACTCACTACTATGGGTTTTGACCTAGATTTTTGGGCATTTTGTTAAATGGTTGATTTTGGGAAGTTAGGGTTTGAAAATGTTAAAAGAGGGTTTTGTTATTTTGATTCTAAAATGTGTATTTTGGGTTTCAAAATGATGATATTGCTGTTGGTTGTTGATATTTGAACCATTGGGTTGATAATGGGAAATGGGGTAGAAAGCCCTAATTTGTTGTACAAATTAATTGGTGTAATTAATTTGGGAATATTGTTGTTATTTGGAATTGAGTTGGAAATAATGAAATTGGCTCATTATATTGTAAAACGGTGGAGTTGGATTTATTAATCGCTCACCTTTGAAAACATTGATATTTTATCTGTTGGAGCTTTTATTATCTGTTTAGAAATAATTGCTTTGGGCTACCGGTGGAGGGTAGTTATGATTGTTGTAGACAATGCATGATGATTAGGCAAACTAAAACTAATCAATTGGATGTGTCATAGAGTATGACGGTTGATAGAATACATTAACGCTATGTATTGTTTGATTGTGTATATGACCTATGTGTATATACGTTGTGTGTGTGGGAGGAGATAGGGGATGTACTCCACGGTTTAGGGGAAGATAGGGGATGGACCTCTAAACCGGATGTCGTTTGGGAGGAGATAGGGGATGGACTCCGCTGATACAGCTCATATGCTTATCAGTTAATGTGTTGATACAGCTCATATGCTTATCTATGGAAGTGTTGATATATCTCATATGCTTATCTGTTGAAGTGTGGATACAGCTTGTATGCTTATCTGTTGAAATGTTGATATAGCTTATATGCTCATCTATTGAAGTACTGATATAGCTAGTATGCTTATCTAATGTAAAATGGGAAACGTTTAATATGAGTCACTGTCTCATATAAGTTGTTGGCCAAGTTCTGAGCCGTTGTTGTGAATTGTGAATTTGGTAAGAAATGGAAAATGAAATGAAACATGGACATAGTGGTCATGTAATGGAAATGAGTTATGAATTGATTTATGGGAATTAAATATTTATCAATTGCTAATGTCTTAGTTACTGCTCATATTGTGTTTAGCATATCTCTACTGGGCGTTGGCTCACCCTATATGGGACATTATTTTCAGGTACAGGTAGCATGCCACCTCCAAGGACATAGCTTGGATGACTTTGGGAGTCGAAGACTCTTTTGATTATTTTTGTTTGTATTACGTGTATATCAAGCCAAGGGCTTATTTTGTATAGAGTTAGTACTCTTCTTTTGTGTAACCAAGTGTTGACTTGGAAAGCTGTAAGCCTGTAGGGCATTTGCTTTTGTTGTTAACATGTAATACTGTTGTAAGAACTACTCTGATGAATGGAAAAGTGTTGATTTTCTTATATCACTGCATGTCTGAATGATGGGTATTATGTATTATTTTGAGGGCGTTACAACTTGGTATCAGAGCGTATCGGGTTCGAATACTTTGGGTACGTGGGAAGTGATTAGTATCACAATGGGTTTGTCTCGCTTGTTAGAGACTTAGATGTAATGTTATATGCTTATGTGATAACATGCTTATGTGACTACTTGGGTATGGGATTTGATTTCTAGGATATTGATTGGATCCTTGGGTTTCTGTGAGTCTTGTTGGAAAAGCACTTGATCAATGCTGTTTCTAACCGGAACTCTAGTAACCCTCGGGACTATCATTATCCGGGAATGAAATTCGTAAGTGCTTATGTGTTTATGTGCTTACGTGGAGTGAATTACAGTTGTCCATGCATTAGGACGCGAGTGTTTAGTTTCGGCACATTTATGAATGTGCTAACGTCTTCGTTACCTTTAATAGGATGTCAGGACGAGGACGAGGTGGTAGGCGTGGTAGGCCTGGGAAGTAGGAAGTACCTTTACCGGATGACGTTCCGGCAATGCAGGAAGGAGTTGGTCAGGCCAATGTGGCCGAGCCAGTGGGTCAACAGGCTATGAGTGCCTTGGCCCGAGAGATAGCAGGAGCTTTGGGTATTCTCAGAGCTGAGAATTAGGTTGTTGAGGCAGGGCCTTCTTTCTTGAAGAGGGAGTTCTTCCGGTCTAATCCCGACGAGTTTATTGGGGATCCGAAAGAGCCACTTAAGGTTGACAAGTGGTTGGAGCAGATGAGTAAGACGTTCGAGATGCTGGGCATCGAGGACGGAGCATTGAAGGTGACCTTGGCATCCTTCCAACTGAAGGGAGATGCGGGTCAATGGTGGAAGTACGAGAAGGGCCGTGTTGGTAGTACATGGGGGGCTTTTGCAGATGCCTTCCAGGAGAAGTTCTTATCTTCAGCTGCTAGGGAGAAGCTAAGGGAACAGTTTTGCCAGCTTAAACAGCAGGGCTTGTCAGTGGCCGAGTTTGAGGCTACATTTACCAGTTTGTCCAGGTTTGCACCTGAACTTGTGGCGTCCGAGGAACGCCGTTGCTTTGAGTTTGAGCGGAAGTTGAGGCGTGGGCTCAAGTTGAGGGTTGGAGGGTCTTTTATCCGAGAGTATAGACGTTTGGTGGATGCTGCAGCTCATATGGAGATTATGATGCAGGAGGAGGAGGAAGGGCAGAGAGGTTCCAAGAGGAGCCAAGATGGTTAGGGTGATGGCAGGAGACAGAGGGGTTCTAACCCTCAGCAGTCTCAGGGTGGTTTGGCTAGATCAACCTTCCTAGTGCCGAGTGCAGGCTCTATGAGAGGTAATCAGGGAGGTTTGACTTGTTTCACATGTGGCCAGCTGGGTCACAAGTCTTCGGTTTGCCCGCAGAAGGGAGGGGGTCAGCGAGCTGCTTCTTCTTCAGCTAGACCTCAGGGCCAGAGTCAGGGCAGGGGCCAGCCTTTGTCTTGCTATCAGTGTGGCCAGCCTGGGCACCTGAAGAGGTTTTGCCCACAGTTGAGTGCCACTTCAGGAGCGTCTGGTTCTAGGCAGACGCAGAGTTATCAGCCAGCTCAGTCTGTGCAGGCCTCGAGGGCCAATCCGGGAGCTTCGTCATCCCAGTCTATGCAGCAGTCTTTTGCTCCTAGAGGTGAGCAGGTGGATCAGGGGCCTACAGGGCGCGTGTATGCTGTTACCGCGCAGGACCTAGTACCGGCTCCGTCAGTAGTGAGAGGTACCTTTCTGTTTTGCAACTCGGTTGCTAGTGTGTTGATTGATACGGGTGCGTCCCATTCTTTTGTATCTGCTGCATTTGCATCTGTGTTGGAGTTGGAGTTGGCATTATTAGCATCTCCTATTTGTGTAGTATCGCCTGTTGGGGGTGAATTGATTTTGAAACACGGATGTAGAGGTTGTGATATAGAGGTCGCCGACCGTAGGCTTCCTTTTTCCTTTGTTGTTATGCCCATGAAGGGTTTCGATGTTATTTTGGGTATGGACTGGTTATCGTCATACCGGGCTGTTATTGATTGCTACCGCCAGAGGGTCACAGTTTGTACCTTGAGCGGGGAGTGTTTCCATTTCTTGGGGGATCGGGTTGGTAGTGTTTTGCCACCAGTGTATGATCCGCGAGGGCGGAGTGAGCTTAGTGGTCTACTTGCTAGCTTTATGAGTGGTGAGTGTGATGAGACCCAGATTGTATTGCCGAGGGTGGTTTGTGAGTATTCGGATGTTTTTCCTGAGGATCTCGTTAGTTTGCCACCTCACCGAGAGATAGAGTTCTCTATTGATTTAGTGCCTGGCACGGCGCCGATTTCTATGGCACCTTATCGTTTTGCCCCAGCCGAGTTGAGTGAGTTGAAGATTCAGCTCCAGGAATTGCTAGATAAGGGTTTTGTTCGCCCTAGTGTTTCACCGTGGGGAGCACCGGCCCTCTTTGCTAAAAAGAAAGATGGTGCCTTGAGACTTTGTATCGACTACCGAAAGTTGAATCGGGCTACGGTTAAGAATAAGTACCCTATGCCCCGTATAGATGATCTGTTTGACCAGTTGAAGGGTTCCCGTTGTTTCTCTAAGATAGACTTGAGATCGGGTTACCACCAGTTGAGGGTCAGGGAGGAGGATATTCCGAAGACGGCATTCCGTACGCGGTATGGCCATTATGAGTTTATGGTGATGCCATTTGGGCTTACCAATGCACCGGCAGTCTTTATGGACTTAATGAACCGGATCTTCTGGGAATTTTTAGATCGTTTCGTGGTCGTTTTTGTGGACGACATTCTTATCTATTCGCCTTCTGAAGAGGAGCACGAGGAACACTTGAGAGTGGTGCTTGAATTGCTTAGAGCCCATAGACTGTATGCCAAGTTTGGGAAGTGTGAGTTCTGGCTAGGGAAGTCAAATTCTTAGGCCATGTGGTATCCGGGGAAAGGGTGTCTGTTGATACATCCAAGGTAGAGGCAGTGCAAGATTGGGCGCAGCCTAAGAGTGTGTTTGAGATCCGTAGTTTTCTGGAGTTAGCTGGGTACTGCCGTTGGTTTGTGAAAGATTTCTCCAGACTAGCTTTGCCGTTGACTAGATTGACGCGGAAAGGGGTCAAGTTTGTGTGGAGTGAGACTTGTGAAAAGTCGTTCCAAGAGTTAAAGGTTAGATTGACCACCGCTCCGGTACTGATTATTCCGGAGAGAGGGTTGGGTTATGCGGTTTATTGCGATGCCTCACGAGAGGGTTTGGGTTGTGTGTTGATGCAAGAGGGGAAAGTGGTAGCCTATGGCTCACGTCAGTTGAAAGTACACGAGAGGAATTACCCTACACGTGACCTAGAGTTAGCAACAGTGATCTTTGCCCTAAAGATTTGGAGGCACTACCTTTATGGTGAGAGGTACGAGGTGTTCTCAGACCATAAGAGTTTGAAGTATCTGTTTACACAGAGAGACTTGAATTTGAGGCAGAGAAGGTGGATGAATTCATTGAGGACTATGATTTGAGTTGCACTATCACCCGGGAAAGGCCAATGTTGTGGCCGATGCCCTTAGCAGGAAATCCATAGGTGATGTAGCTTGTATAGCCATCCGGGAGTGGGAGATGTTGGGGCACTTGGCGAGTTTGATTTGCTCTGGGCGAATCTGTTGAGGCTGCGGCCTTGTTTTCTGTTGTTGCACAGCCTACCCTTGTGACTCGAGTGTTAGAGGCACAGAGAGGTGACCTTGAGGTAGAATCCCTCCGAGAGAAGATCTCCAGTGGGAAGGTTGAGAAGGGTTTGACGGTGTATCCCGACCTGAGTGTGAGATACCGAGACCGTTTGTTTGTGTCGGAGACTTGCCGAGAAGAGGTACTCCGAGAGATTCATCATTCACACCTTGCGGTGCATCCAGGAGGCACTAAGATGTATCGGGATTTGGGTCGCCAGTTTTGGTGGCGGGGAATGAAGAGAGATGTGGCTGTTTTCGTATCGAAGTGCCTTACTTGCCAGCAAGTGAAGGCCAAGCATCAGAGGCCAGCGGGTTTGTTGCAACCCTTGCCTATTGCCGAGTGGAAGTGGGAGCATGTCACTATGGACTTCGTTGTAGGTCTTCCGAGGACTCAGCGGGGTAGTGATGCTATTTGGGTGGTTGTAGACCGGTTGACTAAGTCGGCGCACTTTATCCCTATGCGCGTGAGAGATTCGGTAGATCATCTTGCCGACTTGTATATTCGGGACATAGTGAGATTGCACGGGGTCCCAGTGACGATCGTCTCAGATAGAGATCCTCGTTTTACTGCTAGGTTGTGGCAGAGTTTGCAGAGTGCCTTGGGCACTAAGTTGACCTTTAGTACGGCTTATCATCCTCAGACTGACGGGCAGTCCGAGCGTACTATTCAGATCCTTGAGGATATGCTTCGAGGTTGTGTCCTTGACTTTAGTGGGACGTGGGAGAGGCACTTGCCATTGGTGGAGTTTGCCTACAACAACAGCTTTCAGTCTAGTATCGGTATGGCACCGTTTGAGGCCTTGTATGGCCGACCGTGTAGGTCTCTAGTTTGTTGGGCCGAGGTGGGTGATGCACCTTTGTTGGGCCCGGAGTTGGTTAGAGAGACGACGGAGAAAGTTGAGCTTATCCGTAGGAGGCTTGTTACAGCCCAGAGTCGCCAAAAGAGTTATGCCGACCGTAGGAGGAGGCCTTTGGCGTTTGAGACAGGTGATCATGTTTTCTTGAAAATATCACCAAGGCGAGGTTTGACAAGGTTTGGGAAGAGTGGGAAGCTATCCCGTCGGTTTATTGGCCCCTTTGAGATCCTTGAGAGGATTGGGGGGGGTTGCTTATCGTTTGGCTTTGCCACCGCAGTTGTCCGGGGTACATGACGTATTTCATGTTAGTATGCTTCGGAAGTACGAGCCGGACCCATCCCATGTGTTGGATTGGACCGATTTGGAGGTAGATGAGGATGCCTCGTATGAGGAGAGACCGGTTCGGGTCTTGGATAGGCGGGATCAAGTCTTGCGAGGCAAGACCATTCCCTTGGTAAAGGTTTTGTGGAAACATCACGGAGTGGAGGAAGCCACTTGGGAACGTGAGTTAGAGGTCCGTGAGAAATATCCGGACTTGTTTGTTGATGTGTAATCATGTATAGAAATTTTGTAACGTTATTGAACTTTAAGAGCATTATATATGTCTTAAGTTGTAAAACATTGTGAATGTTTTGGTTTATGGAAGTTATGTTAACATTGTGTATGTTAAGTATATTGTGGAAAAGCAAGCATGATATTAATGTTGCATGTGTTATGGAATGGTGGAAAATGAGTTGAAATTGGTAAATTTCAAAGGAATGCATGTTGATAATGCAAGTTGTTATATGATGTGAATTGCCTCTTGAAAAGAGATGAGATTGACCGTAATGGGTCGGATTGTTTAATATTATGTTGTGATATTGTTGGGAATGGAGAAAACTTGTTTTTGAAAACTTGTGTTTAATTTCGGGGACGAAATTCTTTAAGGGGGGAGGTTATAGCGATCCCGGTTTCCCTTTTCTTTAATTGTTGTATCCGGACTTAGGTTCCGTGGAGTTGGTTGTTGTGTATATCTTGTTTACATCCTTTACTCTTTGTATTTGAGTCTTGGGTTGTGTTGGGCAGGTTTGAAACAGGTTGGTTGAGCTTAGAAACCAAAAGTAGTTGCCCAGATTTTTGCCTTCACGCTCGAGCGGAGCTTTTGACGCTCGAGCGGGCCCTTCGTTGTTGCTTCTCCGCTCGAGCGGGTGTTTTGACGCTCGAGCGTGATTTTCCATCTCCCAGTATTTTCCTCTGCAGTGTTGGACGCTCGAGCGGGCGTTTGGACGCTCGAGCAGGGAGTTGGACGCTCGAGCGGGGAGTTGGACGCTCGAGCGGGAACCTGGTTCTGCAAAAGTTCTGGGAGCGTGCATCCGGAGCTCGAGCGGCGGTTTGGACGCTCGAGCGGGAGTCTGTGAGTGACGCTCGAGCGGGGGTTTCTACGCTCGAGCGGGGCGACTGGTTTAAGTCTCCGAGTTTTGGCTTTTTAAATCACTTTTTCACATCTCTTCTCTCTCTTACTTTTTCAAAAGACACCATTGGAGAGCTTCTCTCTCTAAACTCTTCCCTTCTCTCTAGGTATTGATCTAGTAGGAGTTGTTTCCTCACCTTTGGCCTTTACAAAAGTTGTGTTGATCGTCGAGGGCTACGTTTTGATCCGAGCATATTGAGTTTTGGAGCACTTTGAGTTTCGTCATCTTCTTCCTTTGAGCTCCGAATTTGAGGTAGGGATTCCTACTCACTACTATGGGTTTTGACCTAGATTTTTGGGCATTTTGTTAAATGGTTGATTTTGGGAAGTTAGGGTTTGAAAATGTTAAAAGAGGGTTTTGTTATTTTGATTCTAAAATGTGTATTTTGGGTTTCAAAATGATGATATTGTTGTTGGTTGTTGATATTTGAACCATTGGGTTGATATTGGGAAATGGGGTAGAAAGCCTTAATTTGTTGTACAAATTAATTGGTGTAATTAATTTGGGAATATTGTTGTTATTTGGAATTGAGTTGGAAATAATGAAATTGGCTCATTATATTGTAAAACGATGGAGTTGGATTTATTAATCGCTCACCTTTGAAAACATTGATATTTTATCTGTTGGAGCTTTTATTATCTGTTTAGAAATAATTGCTTTGGGCTACCGGTGGAGGGTAGTTATGATTGTTGTAGACAATGCGTAATGATTCGGCAAACTAAAACTAATCAATTGGATGTGTCATAGAGTATGACGGTTGATAGAATACATTAACACTATGTATTGTTTGATTGTGTATATGACCTATGTGTATATACGTTATGTGTGTGGGAGGAGATAGGAGAAGTACTCCACGGTTTAGGGGAAGATAGGGGATGGACCTCTAAACCGGATGTCGTTTGGGAGGAGATAAGGGATGGACTCCGCTGATACAACTCATATGCTTATTAGTTAATGTGTTGATACAGCTCATATGCTTATCTATGGAAGTGTTGATATAGCTCATATGCTTATCTGTTGAAGTGTGGATACAGCTTGTATGCTTATCTGTTGAAAAGTTGATATAGCTTATATGCTCATCTATCGAAGTACTGATATAGCTAGTATGCTTATCTAATGTAAAATGGGAAACGTTTAATATGAGTCACTGTCTCATATAAGTTGTTGGCCAGGTTCTGAGCCGTTGTTGTGAATTGTGAATTTGGTAAGAAATGGAAAATGAAATGAAACATGGACATAGTGGTCATGTAATGGAAATGGGTTATGAATTGATTTATGGGAATTAAATATTTATCAATTGCTAATGTCTTAGTTACTGCTCATATTGTGTTTAGCATATCTCTACTGGGCGTTGGCTCACCCTATATGGGACATTATTTTTAGGTACAGGTAGCATGCCACCTCCAAGGACATAGCTTGGATGACTTTGGGAGTCGAAGACTCTTTTGATTATTTTTGTTTGTATTACGTGTATATCAAGCCAAGGGCTTATTTTGTATAGAGTTAGTACTCTTCTTTTGTGTAACCAAGTGTTGACTTGGAAAGTTGTAAGCCTGTAGGGCATTTGCTTTTGTTGTTAACATGTAATACTGTTGTAAGAACTACTCTGATGAATGGAAAAGTGTTGATTTTCTTATATCACTGCATGTCTGAATGATGGTGTGGACGCGCCTCGCGTGAGGGCCTCACCCCACAGTTCGGACTCGATTGTCACGGTTCTTAATCTGAACCAAAGAGTCCAAATTCGGCAAATCGTTTTGAGAAAACAGATGTTTAGAAAAGAAGTGCCAAACATGGACTGCTTTGCCAGATACAGAGTCGCCACCTAAATATTTTTTAATGGGGGAATTTATGAAACCCTGACTCGTTTGCCTAAGGCCACGTGTCCGTCATCACCAAAGTTGCCTCGGCTCGGGAACTTGGGTACGATTGGGGAAGGTCAGCTATGAGCACCCCCGCTCGCCCGATCCGAAGATCGGCCTCTACTAACCATGATATCTCGTTTTTGAAAACACATGCGTTCTTATTCCGATTAATTAGCTAATCTTACTAGGTGATGCACACAACACAAAAGTATAGACTAGATCGCCTAATTTGGAACAAAGCATTGCATATCCGTTCGTTTGGAAAATAGTTTGGGATTTGCTACTTGCAAGTAGGCTAAAACACGGATTTCAATGAGTTGTCCCAACTCAAACAATCGAACCTTCACCCACAGGCATTCAAACAGTTTATATCACATAAGCATCTAACCACATGGTAAACATGCTGTCATGTTAACATTCACACTCATGCGAGATGCTAAAACATAAAACACTTACAGTGTACTCCAAGCCAAAACAATAGACATGTTAGCAATCATGCATGATCCAAGTCCATGACAAGTGGCTAATGCAACGCATACAGAATGTCACTAGAATAACAATGGAACTTCATTTTTTAATTAATTTCCAAACAGATCGTTAAGGTATAGTGGTTTCTTGAATGAAGTTCCATTGTTAATTTTATTCAACTTCCATTTTTATTTTTATTCAACTTCAATTTTTATTCAAATTTCTTTTTCTATTCAACTTCCTTTTTTTTTTTTAACTTTCAAATATATCGTTAAGGTATAATGGTCTCTTGAATGAACTTCTATTCTTAATTTTATGCAACTTCTATTTTTAATTTTATTCAAATTCCATTTTTATTTAATATCCTTTTCCATTCAACTTCCTTCTTTATTTAATTTCATAATAGATCGTTAAGGAATAGTGATTTTTTGAATGAACTTCCATTTTTAATTTTATGCAACTTCCATTTTTGTTTTTATTCAACTTCCATTGTTGTTAAATTTCCTTTTCTATTTAATTTCCAAATAGATCGTTAAGGTATAGTGGTTTCTTGAATGAACTTCCATTTTTAGTTTTAAGCAACTTCCAATTTTACTTTTATTCAACTTCTATTTTTATTTAATTTCCAAATACATCGTTAAGGCATAGTGGTTTTTTGAATGAACTTCTATTGTTAATTTTATGCAACTTTCATTTTTATTTTTATTCAACTTTAATTTTTATTCAATTTCATTTTCTCTTCAACTTCCTTTTTTCTTTTACTTCCAAATAGATCATTAAGGTATAGCGGTTTCCTGAATGAACTTCCATTTTTAATTTTATGCAAATTCCATTTTTAATTTTATTCAACTTCCATTTTTAATTTTTTTCAACTTCCATTTTATTCAATTTCCATTTCATTTCAACTTCCTTTTTATTTAATTCCCAAATAGATCGTTAAGGTATAGTGGTTTTTTAAATAAACTTCCATTTTTAATTTTATGCAACTTCCATTTTTATTTTTATTCAACTTCAATTTTTATTGAATTTCCTTTTCTATTCAACTTCCTTTTCATTTAATTTCCAAGTAGATCGTTAAGGTATAGAGGTTTTTGAATGAACTTCCATTGTTAATTTTATGCTACTTCTATTTTTATTTTTATTCAACTTCAATTTTAATTCAATTTCCTTTTCTATTCAACTTCCTTTTTTATTTAACTTCCAAATAGATTGTTATGGTATAAGGGTTTCTTGAATGAACTTCTATTTTTAATTTTATGCAATTTTTATTTTTATTTTTATTCAACTTCAATTTTTATTCAATTTCCTTTTCTATTCAACTTCCTTTTTTATTTAACTTCCAAATAGATCGTTAAGGTATAGTGGTTTATTGAATGAACTTCCATTTTTAATTTTATGCAACTTCTTTTTTTATTTTAGTCAACTTTCATTTTTATTCAATTTCCTTTTCTATTGAACTTCCTTTTTTATTTAATTTCCAAATAGATTGTTAAGGTATAGTGGTTTCTTGAATGAACTTCGATTTTTAATTTTATGCAACTTCAATTTTTATTTTTATTCAACTTCAATTTTTATTCAATTTCTTTTTCTATTCAACTTCCTTTTTTATTCAACTTCCAAATAGATCGTTAAGGTATAGTGGTATGTTGAATGAACATCCATTGTTAATTTTGTACAACTTCCATTTTTATTTTTATTCAACTTCAATTGTTATTCAATTTCCTATTCTATTCAACAACATTTTTTATTAAAATTCCAAATAGGTCGTTGAGGTATAGTGTTTCCTGAATTAGCTACCATTTTTAATTTTATGCAACTTTCGCTTTTTTTTATTCAACTTCCATTTTTAATCAATTTGTTTTTCTATTCAACTTAATTTTTTATTTAATTTCCAAATAGATCGTTAAGGTATAGTGGGTTTTTGAATGAACTTGCATTTTTAATTTTATGCAACTTTCATTTTTGTTTTTATTCAACTTCCGTTGTTATTCAATTTCCTTTTCTACTTAATTTCTAAATAGATCGTCAAGGTATAGCGGTTTCTGGAATGAACTTCCATTTTTAATTTTATGCAACTTCCCATTTTATTTTTATTCAACTTCAATTTTTATTCAAATTCCTTTTCTATTCAACTTCTTTTTTTTTTTATTTAATTTCCAAATAGATCGTTAAGGCATAGTGGTTTTTTGAATGAACTTCCATTGTTAACTTCATGCAACCTCCATTTTTATTTTTATGCCACTTCAATTTTTATTTAATTTCATTTTCTATTGAACTTGCTTTTTTATTTAACTTCCGAATAGATCGTTAAGGTATAGTGGTTTCTTGAATGAACTTCCATTTTTCATTTTATGCAACTTCTATTTTTATTTTTATTCAACTTCCATTTTTATTCAATTTCCTTTTCTGTTCAACTTCCTTTTTTCTTTTACTTCCAGATAGATCGTTAAGGTATCGCGGTTTCTTGAATGAACTTTCATTTTTAATTTTATGCAACTTCCATTTTTAATTTTATTCAACTTCCATTTTTAAATTTATTCAACTTCCATTTTATTTAATTTCCTTTTCAATTCGGCTTCCTTTTTATTTAATTTCCAAATAGATTGTCAAGGTATAGTGATTTTTTGAATGAACTTCCATTTTTAAATTTATGCAACTTCCACTTTTATTTTCATTCAACTTCAATTTTTATTCAATTTCATTTTCTATTCAACTTCCTTTTTTATTTAATTTCCAAATAGATCGTTAAGGTATAAAGGTTTCTTGAATGAACTTCCATTGTTAATTTTATACTACTTCCATTTTTATTTTTATTCAACTTCAATTTTTATTCAATTTCCTTCTCTATTCAACTTCCTTTTTTATTTAACTCCAAATAGATCGTTATAGTATAATGGTTTCTTGAATGAACTTTCATTTTTAATTTTATGCAACTTACATTTTTATTTTTATTCGACTTCCATTTTTATTCAATTTCTGTCCCTATTCAACTTCCTTTTTTGTATAATTTGTAAATATATCGTTAAGGTATAGTGGGTTTTTCAATGAACTTCCATTATTAATTTTATGCAACTTTCATTTTTATTTTTATTCAACTTCCATTTTTATTCAATTTCCTTTTTCTATTCAACTTTCTTTTTTATTTAACTTCCAAATAAATCATTAAGGTATAGTGGTTTTTGAATGAACCTCTATTTTTTATTTTATGCAACTTTCAATTTTATTTTTATTCAACTTCAATTTTTATTCAATTTCCTTTTCTATTCAACTTCTTTTTTTATCTAATTTCTAAATAAATTGTTAACGTATAGTGATTTCTTGAATGAACTTCCATTGTTAATTTTATGCAACTTCCATTTTTATTTTTATTCAACTTCAATTTTTATTCAATTTCCTTTTCTATTCAACTTCCTTTTTTAATTAATTTCCAAACAGATCGTTAAGGTATAGTGGTTTCTTGAATGAAGTTCCATTGTTAATTTTATTCAACTTCCATTTTTATTTTTATTCAACTTCAATTTCTATTCAAATTTCTTTTTCTATTCAACTTCCTTTTTTATTTAACTTTCAAATAGATCGTTAAGGTATAATGGTTTCTTGAATGAACTTCTATTCTTAATTTTATGCAACTTCTATTTTTATTTTTATTCAACTTCCATTTTTATTTAATATCCTTTTCCATTCAACTTCCTTTTTTATTTAATTTCATAATAGATCGTTAAGGAATAGTGATTTTTTGAATGAACTTCCATTTTTAATTTTATGCAACTTCCATTTTTGTTTTTATTCAACTTCCATTGTTGTTAAATTTCCCTTTCTTTTTAATTTCCAAATAGATCGTTAAGGTATAGTAGTTTCTTGAATGAACTTCCATTTTTGGTTTTAAGCAACTTCCAATTTTATTTTTATTCAACTTTTTTTTATTTAATTTCCAAATAGATCGTTAAGGCATAGTGTTTTTTTGAATGAAATTCTATTGTTAATTTTATGCAACTTCCATTTTTATTTTTATTCAACTTTAATTTTTATTCAATTTCATTTTCTCTTCAACTTCCTTTTTTCTTTTACTTCCAAATATATCATTAAGGTATAGCGGTTTCCTGAATGAACTTCCATTTTTAATTTTATGCAACTTCCATTTTTAATTTTATTCAACTTCCATTTTTAATTTTCTGCAACTTCCATTTTTATTTTTATTCAACTTCAATTTTTATTTAATTTCATTTTCTATTCAACTTCCTTTTCATTTAATTTCCAAGTAGATTGTTATGCTATAGAGGTTTTTGAATGAACTTCCATCGTTAATTTCATGCTACTTCCATTTTTATTTTTATTCAACTTCAATTTTTATTCAATTTCCTTTTCTATTCAACTTCCTTTTTTATTCAACTTCCAAATAGATTGTTATGGTATAGGGGTTTCTTGAATGAACTTCTATTTTTAATTTTATGCAACTTTCATTTTTATTTTTATTCAACTTCAATTTTTATTCAATTTAATTTTCTATTCAACTTCCTTTTTTATTTAACTTTCAAATGGATCGTTAAAGTATAGTGGTTTATTGAATGAACTTCCATTTTTAATTTTATCCAACTTCTTTTTTTATTTTAGTCAACTTTCATTTTTATTCAATTTCCTTTTCGATTCAACTTCCTTTTTTATTTAATTTCCAAATAGATCGTTAAGGTATAGTGGTTTCTTGAATAAACTTCGATTTTTAATTTTATGCAAATTCTATTTTTATTTTTATTCAACTTCAATTTTTATTCAATTTCCTTTTCTATTCAACTTCCTTTTTTTATTTAACTTCCAAATAGATTGTTAAGGTATAGTGGTATGTTGAATGAACTTCCATTTTTAATTTTATGCAACTTCTAAATTTATTTTTTTTCAACTTCAATTTTTATTCAATTTCCTTTTCTATTCAACTTCTTTTTTTTTTATTTAATTTCCAATCATATCGTTAAGGTATATTGGTTTCTTGAATAAACTTCGATTGTTAATTTTCTACAACTTCCATTATTATTTTTATTCAACTTCAATTGTTATTCAATTTCCTATTCTATCCAACATCATTTTTTATTAAAATTCCAAATAGGTCGTTAAGGTATAGTGGTTTCTTGAATTAGCTACCATTTTTAATTTTATGCAACTTCCATTTTTTTTTTTATTCAACTTCCATTTTTATTCAATTTCTTTTTCTATTCAGCTTAATTTTTTATTTAATTTCCAAATAGATCGTTAAGGTATAGTGGGTTTTTGAATGAACTTCCATTTTTAATTTTATGCAACTTCCATTTTTGTTTTTATTCAACTTCCGTTGTTATTCAATTTCCTTTTCTACTTAATTTCTAAATAGATCGTTAAGGTATAGCGGTTTCTGCAATGAACTTCCATTTTTAATTTTATGCAACTTCCCATTTTATTTTTTTTCAACTTCAATTTTTATTCAAATTCCTTTTCTATTCAACTTCTTTTTTTTTATTTAATTTCCAAATAGATCATTAAGGCATAGTGGTTTTTTGAATGAACTTCCATTGTTAACTTCATGCAACCTCCATTTTTATTTTTATGCCACTTCAATTTTTATTCAATTTCATTTTCTATTGAACATCCTTTTTTATTTAACTTCCAAATAGATCGTTAAGGTATAGTGGTTTATTCAATGAACTTCCATTTTTCATTTTATGCAACTTCTATTTTTATTTTTATTCAACTTCCATTTTTATTCAATTTCCTTTTCTATTCAACTTCCTTTTTTATTTAATTTCCAAATAGATCGTTAAGGTATAATGGTTTCTTGAATGAACTTCCATTCTTAATTTTATGCAACTTCTATTTTTATTTTTGTTCAATTTCCATTTTTATTCAATTTCCTCTTCTATTCAACTTCCTTTTTTATTTAATTTCCAAATAGGTCGTTAAGCTATAGTGGTTTTTTGAATGAACTTCCATTTTTAATTTTATGCAACTTCCATTTTTGTTTTTATTCAACTTCCATTGTTACTCAGTTTCCTTTTCTATTTAATTCCCAAATAGATCGTTAAGGTATAGTGGTTTCTTGAATGAACTTCCATTTTCAATTTTATGCAACTTCCATTTTTATTTTTATTCAACTTCAATTTTTATTCAATTTCCTTTTTCTATTCAACTTCTTTTTTTATTTAATTTTCAAATAGATCATTAAGCCATAGTGGTTTTTTGAATGAACTTCCATTGTTAATTTTAAGCAACTTCCATTTTTATTTTTATTCAACTTCAATTTTTATTCAATTTTATTTTCTATTCAACTTCCTTTTTTATTTAACTTCCAAATAGATCGTTAAGGTATAGTGATTTATTGAATGAACTTCCATTTTTCATTTTATGCAACTTCTATTTTTATTTTTTTTCAACTTCCATTTTTACTCAATTTTCCTTTCTATTCAACTTCCTTTTTCTTTTACTTCCAGTTAGATCGTTAAGGTATAGCGGTTTCTTGAATGAACTTCCATTTTTAATTTTATGCAACTTCCATTTTTAATTTTATTCAACTTCCATTTTTAAATTTATTCAACTTCCATTTTATTCAATTTCCTTTTTCAATTCGACTTCCTTTTTATTTAATTTCCAAATAGATCGTTAAGGTATAGTGATTTTTTGAATGAACTTCCATTTTTAATTTTATGCAACTTTCATTTTTATTTTTATTCAACTTCAATTTTTTTTCAATTTCATTTTCTATTCAACTTCCTTTTTTATTTAATTTCCAAATAGATCGTTAAGGTATAAAGGTTTCTTGAATGAACTTCCATTGTTAATTTCATACTACTTCCATTTTTATTTTTATTCAACTTCAATTTTTATTAATTTCCTTTTCTATTCAATTTCCTTTTTTATTTAACTCCAAATAGATCGTTATGGTATAGTGGTTTCTTGAATGAACTTTCATTTTTAATTTTATGCAACTTACATTTTTATTTTTAGTCGACTTCCATTTTTATTCAATTTCTGTCTCTATTCAACTTCATTTTTGTATAATTTGTAAATATATCGTTAAGGTGTAGTGGTTTTTTGAATGCACTTCCATTATTAATTTTATGCAACTTTCATTTTTATTTTTATTCAACTTCCATTTTTATTCAATTTCCTTTTCTATTCAAGTTCCTTTTTTATTTAATTTCCAAATAGATCGTTAATGTCACGACCCCAACCCGCCCCTAGTAGGATGGTGCCGTGATGGCCAGTAATCCGTGATTACTGAAGGCCAACTTACAAAGATCACACACAATCAGAGTGTAATATACATATGGGGCTCATAGATGCGGAAGCAATAAATCAAAATACAAGTGGTCCATAAGAGCCGTGCATAGATCAAATGGGATGACATACAAGATATAACTTTACAAGCAGTTCGATTCAACAAAAAAAAATACAAGTTACATCTTGATCAAAAGGCTTCTCGAGCCGACATATACAAGATACAAGTCAAGAAGCATGATTTTCAAGATTGGCCGACGTAATTACAACGTTGCCGACGTGAATACAAAACAAAGCCGACATAAATACGAGTCAAGCCGACATGACAAGAATCCAAAACAAGCTTTGCAAAACACATCTAGGCGTCGCCGCCGTCCTGCTCATCACCTACATATATATAGAGAGGGTGAGCTTGGATACTCAGTGAATGGTACAAATAATAAAGGTTTTGCATGAATATAGCCGAAGTCCTTTCAAAACAAAGCATGTCAAAACCATACGAATATTTGCCGAGATTCCTTCAAAGCAAAACACATCAAAACTTTATCAAAACAAGAGACGAACCGTATTCATCTATCAAATCTTACAAGTCTCAAGGGATGCTTACTGGCATCGGCAAAACACAAATCCAGCTTTCCGAACAAACAAGTCCACGCGGTAAACCGTCAGTGGCAAAACAAAACTATACGATCCGTAATCGCTTAGTCCGAGGTACTGCGAAAGTTTAGAGTCCTCCAGCACAAGGGACTTGTGTTACTTAAGCCCGTAGCTCTTTTTAACACGATGGTCTTGTGTTACTTAGGCCCGTAGCCCGATTTAACACTAGATCTTTCCAAGAAAGGACCGTATCCTTTTATGCTTAGTACTGCGAAAGTTTAGAGTCCTCCAGCACAAGGGACTTTTATACTTAGTACTGCGAAAGTTTAGAGTCCTCCAGCACAAGGGACTTTTCAAAGATGACATCAAAACAAGGCTTATACTTGATACATCAAAATAGAGCTATTCATTCATGCTTAACAAATACTTTCATCAAAACAAAGCAAAGCAAGATTTATCAAAACAGTATAACATAGCTTTATTAGAAATACCACTCACATAGTTCTTCTCGGGTGTAGGCTCAAGGCAAGATCAAGATCCTACAATCACATGGTAAATACATTCTCAAAACAAACTTTACATGCATGCAATGATCTCGGCACTCTCGCCAGATCCAAATCAAGACAAAGCAAAACATGCTGGGGTTTAGACGCTGTCTTTTCGTCTCAAGAAATCATTCTGGGTACCAACCAGGCCTCTGCCGAGGTGTGGTCCGAAGGCCACATTCGAAAGCAGGGTCGGGAAAACCTGGGTTCCCCTTCCAAGGACATGAAGAACAAGAGTATCAAGTACATCAAGAACATGCATGCTAAAAACATAACTCATTTATTCCAAAACTGAGATTTCGTGCCATGAGTTCAAAAACATGGACCTGGGTACCCATTCAAGAAGATCATGCAAGAACAAACACAAAAACATGGTTCTTGTTCCAAACTTTCGGATTAAAACGAGACTTTTCTTCAAAAACTCAAGAACACCATTTTCATTTCAAGAACCAACTTTTAAACCAATGCATGGCGTGCAAAACAAAATCGATCATGCAATGTATCTTGACAAGCAATAAGAACAACTAGAGCAAAGCAAGAATCTAACCTCAAAACTCAAATCCAACGATTCGATCCTCAAAGATCAAGCTCGGAACTCTACTCCTCTCTCTAAAACTCTTCCTTCTACCTCTAGAGCTTCTCTCTCTAGAAACAAAGATTTGAGACAAAATGATTTGTCTCTAAGTCTGCCGGCTGTCTTAACACACAGCTCGGACACGTGGTGCTGTCAGGTTGGTTCAGCTCAAAAGGTGACTGACTGATAAGACAAGTCTCTGACAAAGCGTATACAACTAGCCAAAGGCAGACACACGGCAAGCAAGGACATCGGCTAAAGACGAAGTTCGGCAATAGGGAATCAAACACATCGGCATGAATGTATGCAAGTATGACTAAGTCAAGATGAGGGTTGTTACATCCTACCCTCCTTAAAGAAGTTTGGTCCCCAAACTTAAGGTACCTTGTTCTAAGAATAACTCCGGATGTCGAATTCTCATTTCTTCTTCCATTTCCCATGTGGCATCCTTGCCGTAATGCTCTTTCCATTCGACTTTCACCATCGGTATCGACTTGTTTCTCAACTGCTTGACTTGTCTATCGACAATACACATTGGCTTCTCATCATAGCCTAAATTCTCATTAACTTCAATTCCAGAATGGTCAATCACATGCAATGGATCTCGAATATATTTTCTTAACATCGACACGTGAAACACATTATGGACTTGGCTTAATTCCGGCGGCAAAGCAAGTCTGTAGGCAACGGCGTTAACCTTGTCGAGAATTTCAAATGGTCCAACGTAACGAGGAGCTAACTTACCTTTCTTCCCAAATCTGGAAACTCCTTTCATCGGTGAAACTTTCAGGAATACATGATCCCCAACTTCGAATTCTAACTCATTCCTTCTCTGGTCGGCGTAGCTCTTTTGTCGGCTCTGGGCAGTCTTAATCCTCTGTTGAATAAGTTTAATCTTCTCTGTTGTTACTTGAATCAATTCGGGACCAAGCAGAGCTCTGTCTCCAATTTCAGCTCAACATATCGGCGAGCTACACTTTCTTCCGTACAAAGCCTCATACGGCGCCATACCAATGCTAGCTTGATAACTGTTGTTGTAAGCGAATTCTACTAAGGGTAAATGCGCTCCCCAACTTCCTTGGAAGTCCAAAGCACATAGCCTAAGCATATCTTCAAGTGTCTGAATAGTCCTCTCTGTTTGCCCATCAGTCTGGGGATGAAACGCTGTACTAAATCTCAGTTCGGCTCCGAAAGCCCTCTGTAGACTCTGCCAAAATCTGGAAACAAACTTCGGATCTCGGTCTGACACAATTGACATCGGCACTCCATGAAGTCTAATGATCTCGTTCACATACAATGAGGCAAGTTGATCGGCGTTGAAAGTAGTCTTAACAGGTAAGAAGTGTGCTGACTTAGTCAATCTGTCGACAACAACCCAAATCGAATCCATACCTCTCTGTGTCTTCGGCAACCCAATCACAAAATCCATAGAGATGTGTTCCCATTTCCACTCCGGAATCGGCAAAGGTTGGAGAAGTCCTGCTGGCCTTTGATGCTCTGCTTTCACTTGTTGACAATGCAAACACTGAGATACGAATTCTGCTATTTCTCCCTTCATATTCGGCCACCAAAATGTCTGCTTCACGTCTTGATACATCTTAGTGTTCCCTGGATGAATGGCAAACTTAGAACTATGAGCTTCCTGCAAAATTCTCTTCTTCAACTCAGGGATGTCGGCCACACATAACCTTCCTTCAAACTTGAGCACTTGGTTTTCAATGGTGTACCCTGGTCTCGGCTTAGTAATTACTTCATCGGCTACCTTCTTGAAGAATTCATCCTCCATCTGTCTTGCCTTTACTTCCTCAACAATAGTTGGTTCTGCGGAAATCACGGTTAGACACGCCAAACTTCCAGTTACCTTTCTGCTCAAAGCGTCGGCCACGGTGTTAGCTTTGCCGGGGTGATATTGGATTTGCATGTCGTAGTCCTTCAACAACTCGAGCCACCTTCTCTGCCTCATATTCAATTCCTTCTGAGTGAACAGGTACTTTAAGCTCTTATGATCTGTAAAAATCTGACAAGAGGCTCCATACAAGTAGTGACGCCAAATCTTCAAAGCAAATACTACGGCTGCTAGTTCTAAATCATGGGTAGGATAGTTCTTTTCATGTGGCTTCAACTGACGAGATGCATACGCTATGACTTTGCCCTCTTGCATTAATACACAACCCAAACCCTTATGCGATGCATCACTATAGATGTGGAACTCTTCATTACCTGATGGGAGTACAAGAACTGGTGCTGTGACTAACCTCGTCTTCAACTCCTGGAAGGCGGATTCCCGATCTTCGGTCCATTCAAATGCTGCTCCCTTCTTGGTCAATTGTGTCAATGGGATTGCAGTCCTAGAGAAATCCTTCACGAACTTTCTGTAATAACCTGCCAAACCCAGAAAACTCCGAACCTCGGACACATTACTCGGCCTCGGCCAATTCACAACAGCTTCAATTTTACTAGGATCAACTGAGATACCCTCTTCATTAATCACATGACCCAAGAATGAAATAGTGGAAAGCCAAAACTCACACTTGTTAAGTTTAGCATACAATTTCCGGTCCCTCAAAATCTGTAAGGCAAGTCTCAAATGATTCTCATGCTCAGCTTTACTCTTAGAATAGATCAATATATCGTCAATGAAGACGACTACAAACTCATCTAAATATGGTTTGAAGACTCTGTTCATTAAGTCCATGAATGCAGCTGGGGCATTGGTCACTCCAAAAGGCATCACTAAAAATTCATAGTGGCCATATCTTGTTCGGAAGGCGGTCTTCTCAACATCCTCGGCTTTAACCTTAAGCTGATGGTAACCCGACCTGAGATCAATTTTGGAAAAGACTCTTGCTCCTTGCAACTGATCAAACAAATCATCTATCCTAGGCAATGGGTACTTGTTCTTAATGGTGACCTTATTAAGTTCTCTGTAGTCAATGCAAAGACGGAGCGTGCCATCCTTTTTCTTAACAAATAAAACAGGTGCTCCCCATGGTGAAGTGCTCGGCCTAATAAACCCCTTATCCAACAGTTCTTGCAGTTGTAGTTTCAGTTCCCTAAGTTCAGCTGGGGCCATCCTATAGGGTGTTTTGGAGATCGGTTGTGTTCCCGATACGACATCAACAGTAAACTCTATTCCTCTATCAATCAAGTGGCCAGGCAAATCGTTTGGAAAGACGTCGGCAAATTCACTGACAACTGGAATGTCGGCTAAACTAGTATTCCCCTTCTGATCGTTCAGTATGCTACACAAGAAACCTTGGCATCCTTTCCGAATTAATTTATAGGCTCTAACGGACGAAATCAAATAAGGTGGGGGCACTACCCCTTTACCCTGGAATGTAACCTCGGCTAGGTTTGGGGGTTTCAGTGTGACATTCTTCGAAACGCAATTAATAGATGCATGATTCGCGACTAACCAATCCATTCCCAGTATGACATCGAAATGAGTTATGTCCAAGGGCATCAAATCTACTAACAATTCAATATTCTCAATCTCAACAATGCATGCTCTATAAATGGATGCAACAATCATGGATCTCCCAGATGGAGTAGACACAGATAATATATGATCAAGGGGTTCTAGTTCCCTACTAATCTTCTCGGCAAACTTAGCAGATACGAATGAATGCGTAGAGCCCGAATCAATCAATACATATGCATCGTGAGAGCAAATTGGAAGTATACCTGACACCACTGTCTCAGCATTCTGAGTGTCTCCTGGTACTAGTGCAAAAACTCTGCCCTGCCTCATCTGCCCTTTTCCGACGTTGCCCTTCTGAACGGAACCCGAGGCATCCTCATCCTTCTTGTCATCAACAGTCTTCGCCTTAGGACAATCTCTCACATAGTGTCCCATTTCACCACATTCATAACAAGCTCCAGACGCCCGACGACAGACCCCAAAATGCGACTTCCCACAACTCGAACACGTCGGCTTCGCACCACTTTCCTGTCTTGGGTAGGCTGGGCTGCTAACATTCGCTTTCTTCTTGGTAGTAAACTGTGTTCGGCGATTGTCAAAAGTCTGCCTTTTCCTCTGGTTCTCTCCTGAACTCTGGTATCTGTTCAAGTTAGCTTCGGCCAGAATGGCTTTATCCAATACTCCGGCGTAAGTTGGCATGTTGTGCAAGTTAACCCGGTCCTGTATCGGTCCACTAAGTCCACTCTCAAACTTCCTAGCCTTCATATACTCATCATTGACCATGTGAGGCGCATACCTCGCCAACTCCGTAAAAGCGCGGTCGTATTCCGCCACTGTCTTGCTGCCTTGCGTCAAGGTCTGAAATTCAGTAGCCTTGCGGTTTCGGACACTAAGGGGAAAATGTTTGTTGTAGAACAACTCCAAGAATCGGGTCCAGGTCAAGTCTGGATTGCTTTCTCGAACCATCATCCACCATCTGCGAGCGTCGTCGTCCAGCGTGAATGTTGCCAGTGCTACTTTCTGAGCGTCGGTGCTGGGGAAGATCTCGAACAATTTTTCCATTTCTAGGACCCGAGCTTCGGCTTTCATCAGCTCTATGCCCCCTTGGAATCTCGGTGGCTTCATCTTCTTGAATTCTCTGATCAAAGCTATCGTGCCATCTCCATATAAGGCTGGCTGTGGAGGGACTTGTGGCACTGGGGGAGGGGGAGGCGGAACTACATTTCGGCCGTTGGTCTGCTCGGCCTGAGTCGACGTGGCACTAGCATACTGCTGTCTTGTTTGCCTCAACTCGCGGGCCAAACCTTCAACTACCCTTTCCAGTCTGTCCATCCTGTCTTCGGGCTGATCTCTGCCAATTGGAGGTCTACCTCTCCTCATGATGCTATGAGTATGCAAAGTGTGACTTTCAGAACCAAACGAACAAATAAGCATGTATGCAAGTGAACATGATCATGCCGATGTAACAAATGCTGATGCCGAGATGATGCACACCTTGTCAAGTAGCAAGCAATATGATGCAATCCTAACATCGAGTCTAAGGGAAATCCTAGGCTCTTTAGGACTCGAAGTGTGTGAACAACGTACTATGAGAAACTTGTGCTCTGATACCATTCTGTCACGACCCCAAACCCGCCCCTAGTAGGATGGTGCCGTGATGGCCAGTAATCCGTGATTACCAAAGGCCAACTTACAAAGATCACACATAATCAGAGTATAATATACATATGGGGCTCATAGATGCGGAAGCAATAAATCAAAATACAAGTGGTCCATAAGAGCCGTGCATAATCAAATGGGATGACATACAAGATATAACTTTACAACAGTTCGATTCAACAAAAAAATACAAGTTACATCTTGATCAAAAGGCTTCTCGAGCCGACATATACAAAATACAAGTCAAGAAGCATGATTTTCAAGATTGGCCGACGTAATTACAACGTTGCCGACATGAATACAAAACAAAGCCGACATAAATACGAGTCAAGCCGACATGACAAGAATCCAAAACAAGCTTTGCAAAACACATCTAGGCGTCGCCGCCGTCCTGCTCATCACCTACATATATATAGAGAGGGTGAGCTTGGATACTCAGTGAATGGTACAAATAATAAAGGTTTTGCATGAATATAGCCGAAGTCCTTTCAAAACAAAGCATGTCAAAACCATACGAATATTAGCCGAGATTCCTTCAAAGCAAAACACGTCAAAACTTTATCAAAACAAGAGATGAACCGTATTCATCTATCAAATCTTACAAGTCTCAAGGGATGCTTACTGGCATCGGCAAAACACAAATCCAGCTTTCCGAACAAACAAGTCCACGCGGTAAACCGTCAGTGGCAAGACAAGGACTGTACGATCCGTAATCGCTTAGTCCGAGGTACTGCGAAAGTTTAGAGTCCTCCAGCACAAGGGACTTGTGTTACTTAAGCCCGTAGCTCTTTTTAACACGATGGTCTTGTGTTACTTAGGCCCGTAGCCCGATTTAACACTAGATCTTTCCAAGAAAGGACCGTATCCTTTTATGCTTAGTACTGCGAAAGTTTAGAGTCCTCCAGCACAAGGGACTTTTATACTTAGTACTGCGAAAGTTTAGAGTCCTCCAGCACAAGGGACTTTTCAAAGATGACATCAAAACAAAGCTTATACTTGATACATCAAAATAGAGCTATTCATTCATGCCTAACAAATACTTTCATCAAAGCAAAGCAAAGCAAGATTTATCAAAACAGTATAACATAGCTTTATTAGAAATACCACTCACATAGTTCTTCTCGGGTGTAGGCTCAAGGCAAAGATCAAGATCCTACAATCACATGGTAAATACGTTCTCAAAACAAACTTTACATGCATGCAATGATCTCGGCACTCTCGCCAGATCCAAATCAAGACAAAGCAAAACATGCTGGGGTTTAGACGCTGTCTTTTCGTCTCAAGAAATCATTCTGGGTACCAACCAGGCCTTTGCCGAGGTGTGGTCCGAAGGCCACATTCAAAAGCAGGGTCGGGAAAACCTGGGTTCCCCTTCCAAGGACATGAAGAACAAGAGTATCAAGTACATCAAGAACATGCATGCTAAAAACATAACTCATTTATTCCAAAAACTGAGATTTCGTGCCATGAGTTCAAAAACATGGACCTGGGTACCCATTCAAGAAGATCATGCAAGAACAAACACAAAAACATGGTTCTTGTTCCAAACTTTCGGATTAAAACGAGACTTTTCTTCAAAAACTCAAGAACACCATTTTCATTTCAAGAACCAACTTTTAAACCAATGCATGGCGTGCAAAACAAAATCAATCATGCAATGTATCTTGACAAGCAATAAGAACAACTAGAGCAAAGCAAGAATCTAACCTCAAAACTCAAATCCAACGGTTCGATCCTCAAAGATCAAGCTCGGAACTCTACTCCTCTCTCTAAAACTCTTCCTTCTACCTCTAGAGCTTCTCTCTCTAGAAACAAAGATTTGAGACAAAATGATTTGTCTCTAAGTCTGCCGGCTGTCTTAACACACAGCTCGGACACGTGGTGCTGTCGGGTTGGTTCAGTTCAAAAGGTGACTGACTGATAAGACAAGTCTCTGACAAAGCGTATACAACTAGCCAAAGGCAGACACACGGCAAGCAAGGACATCGGCTAAAGACGAAGTTCGGCAATAGGGAATCAAACACATCGGCTAGGGAGGACGACACTTGACTAAGCTGTGCTACACCTTGGCCTGGGTGTGCCACACCTCGGTCTAGGTCATACCTGCCCAAGGACAAAGGTCACAAGTACAAAACATCTCGGCCTAGATGGGACACTCCTCGGCCTTGGTTTCGAGCACCTCGGCCCAGTTAGTGACATCTCGGCAAACATGCCCGGGTGAAGATTGAGGTCAAACGAGTGGTTCCAAGAATAAATCTAAGTACAAAGGTTCAAAGGTGTACTAGTGCTCAAGACAACCTCGGCTACACACCAAGCAAAGTACAAAATTATGCAAGCAATACTTCAAACAAAACAAGGCTTCCAAAATATCATAGCAAGGCAAGATCATACATGAATGTATGCAAGTATGACTAAGTCAAGATGAGGGTTGTTACAAGAGTCAAATCAAATTTTCAAAACTCAATTCAACATTCTATTCAAAAATCATAACGAAACAAATTTTCTATTTTTAAAATTCAATTAAAAAAAATTATTAATAACAGAAAATAACATTAATCAATTTTTTAATTGAAAATACTACAAAGGAAATAATATTTTTTCAAAATAAATATTCTAAAAATTTAAATCATAAATATTTAAATAATCTAAAAAATTTAATAAGTAAAAAATTAAAATAAATATTCAAAAAATTTAAATCGTAAAAATTTAAATAATTTAAATATTCAAAAATTTTAAATAATTTAAATGTTAATATTTTAAATTTAAAAATAACTCTACACACTCAAATCGTAACCAAAACACATAAAAAAAAACTCAATTAAAAAATTATTTTTTAAAAACACATAACCAAACATATAACTCGAAAACTCCATACTACTTTCACAACTCTCCACTCAAATCGTAATTAAATTTTTGAATTAATTGTTATATTAAAAAATATATTTTGAAATGAAAAATTATTCTAATCCTATTTTTTTAAATTATTTATAGGAACAAAATAATCATTTAACTACTGCAGAATGGTAGACATAGACTCACCCTACAGTCTGTCCGCCACTGCTTTTTTATTTTTTTATTTTATTTTTATTTTAAATCAATGGGCTAATCAAGTATTTTTTGAGACTAAAAGTTTCTTTTACACTTTGAGAAGTAACAGTTCCCAAATACTGCCGCTGCTCTCTGTCTTTATTTTTTTGATGGAAAAGATCTGCTCTTTTTCTTTTCTTTTTTTTTTTTTTTGATTCAAGAGACGGCTCTGTTTGACTGCTGCAGGATGTAGTCATAGGCTCAGCCTACACTGTATTGGTGACAGTGTAGGCTGTCGCAGCCACTGTTTTTAATTTTTTTTTAAATCAATGGCTAACCATCAACTAATATTATATTTATTATATACTATTACGTGATATGTATTATAAGACTACTCTCTTTTATATATATCACAAGAGAAAAGATTTGCTCACCACTCCATGGTGAAAGAGGTTAACAGAGTATTGGATATTTTGAAAAGATAGTTAAAAATAATTTTTTGATTCTTTCGTGAGATTAAAAGTTACAAATTAATTTTTAACTCATTTCTCAAAATAAGCATATGTATATAATATCAATTAATATTATAATATTATAATCCAAAAAATAATCATATAACAAAAAAAAATTAATATTATAATAAATTAATATTATATTTATTATATACTATTTGACGTGATATGTATTACATTGAGTATGTATATGGTATCAAAATTTATAAAATTATAGTTAAATTATTATATGATTAGCTATTGACACATGTAATATGTGTACAATTAAAATAAATAAAAATCAAATCAAATCAAATTTTTTATTATATATGATATGATATACTTATAAGTGTTAAAAGTATTGTTTATTAATTTAAAGGTTTAAAATTCAAATCTTATTTTTGTTAACTATCTAATTTTATTATATTATATATATATATATATATATATATTATATTTTAAATAAGAAAATGAGAACATGTGATATAAGAAGAAGTCACCAAAGTTTGGATACTAGTGAATTATTCATTTTTAATAATAGTATAGATATGCAGAGTCCTCTTGAAAATTTTTTTTTTTCAATTGCAACCTATTATTTGAAAAAAAAAATATATATTTGTTTTAAATATTTTTAAAATACAAAAATTGTTTTTAATAAATTATTTTATAAATATAATTTAATAATTCTATAACTAACGATTTTAACACAATATCATTCAAACGAACCGAATATGAACCAATAGGAAGCGAGTGTGTGATGATGCGCAACGTACCTCAAAAAACGAAATATATTTTAGAGTTTTAATTTGTAAATTCTAATCACCTTGCTTGGTTAGGTTTTTTAAAAAATATTTTGCAAAAAATTTTACTGTCTTATTTTTCGTGTTTTTTTGTTTTACTGATTTTTAAAAATATTTTAAGTAAGTTTTTTTACTTTTTACACATATCTAACATAAATATACCTAAAAAGTAAAAAATTTGTGAAATTTTTTTCAAAAAATTCACTAAATACAAAAATACAAAAAAATACAATAATTCAGTATATTTTTTATATTTTTATGTATTTATTAATTTTTGAAAATATTTTTTCATAAATTTTTTACTTTTTAGATATATCTAAATAAGGTGCATCTAAAAAACTAAAAAAAATGTTTAAAATTTTAAAAATATTCACTAAAAACAAAAAAAAAAAAACATGAAAACAAAAAAAATCAATTTCTAAAAAATTTAATTCAAAAAACTTAAACCAAACACACTAATGTGATATTGATGTGATATATAAGGCACATTGATTGATATTTTAACATTATTTCTTTGTTTTTCTTTTTAAATTTTTCCTCTCGTTTAGAATTCTAGTTTTAAGGATTGTATCATTCACTTTATTTGTTTTTGGTTTTTCAAAAATTATTTTTAGAAAATTTTACTTTCTTGTTTTTCATTTTTTTATTGAATTTTTTAATATTTTTAGTAGTTTTTATAATTTTTTGACACACTAAATATAACATAAAAATATAATTTTTGAATTTTTTAAAAAAATTCACAAAATACGAAAAATATAAAAAAAACATAAAAAATAAAAAATACAAGAATTCTAATTTTTCGTATTTTTTTGTATTTATTAATTTTTTAAAATATTTTTTCACAATTTTTTTATTTTTTGGATATATCTAAATAAGGTATATTTTTTAAAAAATTAAGGTTACGTTTGATAGAGTTTTGTAAATATAATTTGAGAGCATGAATTGTATTTTGAGTTTGTGAGTTGTGGAATTATGATTTGAGTGTAAAAATTTGTTTCTTATGATTTTTGAATAGAATGTTGAATTGAGTTTTGAAAATTTGATTTGACATCTGAAGTAAGAAAATTTGTTTGGTTATAAGTTTTGGAAAAAATTTCAAAACTTAATTCAAATTATTATAACTCATAACAAAACACACTACTTTCACCCCATTGAAAATTATATTCAACACTCGTAACCAAACTCTTTTTAAAATTCAATTAAAAAAAATTATTAATAACAGAAAATAACATTAATCAATTTTTTAATTGAAAATACTACAAAGGAAATAATATTTATTCAAAAAAAAAATAAATATTCAAAAAATTTAAATCGTAAAAATTTAAATAATTTAAATATTCAAAAATTTTAAATAATTTAAAATGTTAATATTTTAAATTTAAAAACAACTTCACTCAAATCGTAATCAAACACATAAAACAAAACTAATTAAGAAATTATTTTTAAAACACATAACTAAACATATAACTCGAAATTCCATACTATTTTCACAACTCTCTACTCAAATCGTAATTAAATTTTTGAATTAATTGTTATATTAAAAAATATATTTGAAATGATAAATTTATTCCTAATCCTATTTTTTTAAAATTAATTTATAGGAACAAAATAATCATTTAACTGCTGTAGAATGGTAGACATAGACTCCCCTACAGTCTGTCCCAGCCACTGCTTTTATTTTTTTATTTTTTTTTTTATTTTAAATCAATGGGCTAATCAAGTACTTTTGAGGCTAAAAGTTTCTTTTACACTTTGAGACAAGTAACAGTTCCCAAATACTGCCGCTGCTCTCTGTCTTTATTTTTTTGATGGAAAAGATCTGCTCTTTTTCTTTTTTTTTTTTTTTTTTGATTCAAGAGATGGCTCTGTTTGACTGCTGCAGGATGTAGTCATAGGCTCAGCCTACACTGTATTGGTGACAGTGTAGGCTGTCGCAGCCACTGTTTTTAATTTTTTTTTAAATCAATGGCTAACCATCAACTAATATTATATTTATTATATACTATTACGTGATATGTATTATAAGACTACTCTCTTTTATATATATCACAAGAGAAAAGATTTGCTCACCACTCCATGGTGAAAGAGGTTAACAGAGTATTGGATATTTTGAAAAGATAGTTAAAAATAATTTTTTGATTCTTTCGTGAGATTAAAAGTTACAAATTAATTTTTAACTCATTTCTCAAAATAAGCATATGTATATAATATCAATTAATATTATAATATTATAATCCAAAAAATAATCATATAACAAAACAAAAATTAATATTATAATAAATTAATATTATATTTATTATATACTATTTGACGTGATATGTATTACATTGAGTATGTATATGGTATCAAAATTTTATAAAATTATAGTTAAATTATTATATGATTAGCTATTGACACATGTAATATGTGTACAATTAAAATAAATAAAAATCAAATCAAATCAAATTTTTATTATATATGATATGATATACTTATAAGTGTTAAAAGTATTGTTTATTAATTTAAAGGTTTAAAATTCAAATCTTATTTTTGTTAACTATCTAATTTTATTTTATATATATATATATATATATATATATATATATATTTTAAATAAGAAAATGAGAACATGTGATATAAGAAGAAGTCACCAAAGTTTGGATACTAGTGAATTATTCATTTTTAATAATAGTATAGATATGCAGAATCCTCTTGAATTTTTTTTTTTCAATTGCAACCTATTATTTGAAAAAAAAAATTATATTTGTTTTAAATATTTTTTAAATACAAAAATTGTTTTTAATAAATATTTTATAAATATAATTTAATAATTCTATAACTAACGATTTTAACACAATATCATTCAAACGAACCGAATATGAACCAATAGGAAGCGAGTGTGTGATGATGCGCAACGTACCTCAAAAAACGAAATATATTTTAGAGTTTTAATTTGTAAATTCTAATCACCTTGCTTGGTTAGGTTTTTTAAAAAATATTTTTCAAAAAATTTTACTGTCTTATTTTTCGTGTTTTTTTGTTTTACTGATTTTTAAAATATTTTAAGTAAGTTTTTTTACTTTTTACACATATCTAACATAAATATACCTAAAAAGTAAAAAATTTGTGAATTTTTTTTAAAAAAATTCAATAAATATCAAAAATACAAAAAATACAATAATTCAGTATATTTTTTATATTTTTATGTATTTATTAATTTTTGAAAATATTTTTTCATAAATTTTTTACTTTTTAGATATATCTAAATAAGGTGCATCTAAAAAACTAAAAAAAATGTTTAAAATTTTAAAAATATTCACTAAAAACAAAAAAAACATGAAAACAAAAAAATTCAATTTTTAAAAAATTTAATTCAAAAAAATTAAACCAAACACACTAATGTGATATTGATGTGATATATAAGGCACATTGATTGATATTTTAACATTATTTCTTTGTTTTTCTTTTTAAAATTTTCCTCCCGTTTAGAATTCTAGTTTTAAGGATTGTATCATTCACTTTATTTGTTTTTGGTTTTTCAAAAATTATTTTTAGAAAATTTTACTTTCTTGTTTTTCATTTTTTTATTGAATTTTTTAATATTTTTAGTAGTTTTTATAATTTTTTGACACACTTAACATAAATATACATAAAAAATATAATTTTTGTGAATTTTTTTAAAAAAATTCACAAAATACGAAAAATATAAAAAAAACATAAAAAATAAAAAATACAAGAATTCTAAATTTTTCGTATTTTTTTGTATTTATTAATTTTTTAAAATATTTTTTCACAATTTTTTTATTTTTTGGATATATCTAAATAAGGTATATTTTTAAAAAATTAAGGTTACGTTTGATAGAGTTTTGTAAATATAATTTGAGAGTATGAATTGTATTTTGAGTTTGTGAGTTGTGGAATTATGATTTGAGTGTAAAAAATTTGTTTCGTTATGATTTTTGAATAGAATGTTGAATTGAGTTTTGAAAATTTAATTTGACATCTGAAGTAAGAAAATTTGTTTGGTTATAAGTTTTGGAAAAAAATTTCAAAACTTAATTCAAATTATTATAACTCATAACAAAACACACTACTTTCACCCATTGAAAATTATATTCAACACTCGTAACCAAACTATTTTAAAATTCAATTAAAAAAATTATTAATAAAGAAAATAACATTAATCAATTTTTTAATTGAAAATACTACAAAGGAAATAGTATTTTTTTCAAAATAAATATTCAAAAATTTAAATCATAAATATTTAAATAATCTAAAAAATTTAATAAGTAAAAAATTAAAATAAATATTCAAAAAATTTAAATCGTAAAAATTTAAATAATTTAAATATTCAAAAATTTTAAATAATTTAAAATGTTAATATTTTAAATTTAAAAACAACTTTGCACTCAAATCGTAATCAAACATATAAAAAAACTTAATTAAGAAATTATTTTTAAAACACATAACTAAACATATAACTCGAAATTCCATACTATTTTCACAACTCTCTACTCAAATCGTAATTAAATTTTTGAATTAATTGTTATATTAAAAATATATTTGAAATGATAAATTTATTCCTAATCCTATTTTTTTAAAATTAATTTATAGGAACAAAATAATCATTTAACTGCTGTAGAATGGTAGACATAGACTCCCCTACAGTCTGTCCCAGCCACTGCTTTTATTTTTATTTTAAATCAATGGGCTAATCAAGTACTTTTGAGGCTAAAAGTTTCTTTTACACTTTGAGACAAGTAACAGTTCCCAAATACTGCTGCTGCTCTCCGTCTTTATTTTTTTGATGGAAAAGATCTGCTCTTTTTCTTTTTCTTTTTTTTTTTTTTTGATTCAAGAGATGGCTCTGTTTGACTGCTGCAGGATGTAGTCATAGGCTCAGCCTACACTGTATTGGTGACAGTGTAGGCTGTCGCAGCCACTGTTTTTAATTTTTTTTTAAATCAATGGCTAACCATCAACTAATATTATATTTATTATATACTATTACGTGATATGTATTATAAGACTACTCTCTTTTATATATATCACAAGAGAAAAGATTTGCTCACCACTCCATGGTGAAAGAGGTTAACAGAGTATTGGATATTTTGAAAAGATAGTTAAAAATAATTTTTGATTCTTTCGTGAGATTAAAAGTTACAAATTAATTTTTAACTCATTTCTCAAAATAAGCATATGTATATAATATCAATTAATATTATAATATTATAATCCAAAAAATAATCATATAACAAAACAAAAATTAATATTAATAAATAATATTATTATTTTATTATATACTATTTGACGTGATATGTATTACATTGAGTATGTATATGGTATCAAAATTTTATAAAATTATAGTTAAATTATTATATGATTAGCTATTGACACATGTAATATGTGTACAATTAAAATAAATAAAAATCAAATCAAATCAAATTTTTATTATATATGATATGATATACTTATAAGTGTTAAAAGTATTGTTTATTAATTTAAAGGTTTAAAATTCAAATCTTATTTTTGTTAACTATCTAATTTTATTTTATATATATATATATTTTTAAATAAGAAAAATGAGAACATGTGATATAAGAAGAAGTCACCAAAGTTTGGATACTAGTGAATTATTCATTTTTAATAATAGTATAGATATGCAGAATCCTCTTGAAATTTTTTTTTTTCAATTGCAACCTATTATTTGAAAAAAAAAATTATATTTGTTTTAAATATTTTTTAAATACAAAAATTGTTTTTAATAAATTTTTTATAAATATAATTTAATAATTCTATAACTAACGATTTTAACACAATATCATTCAAACGAACCGAATATGAACCAATAGGAAGCGAGTGTGTGATGATGCGCAACGTACCTCAAAAACGAAATATATTTTAGAGTTTTAATTTGTAAATTCTAATCACCTTGCTTGGTTAGGTTTTTTAAAAAATATTTTTCAAAAAATTTTACTGTCTTATTTTTCGTGTTTTTTTTGTTTTACTGATTTTTAAAAATATTTTAAGTAAGTTTTTTTACTTTTTACACATATCTAACATAAATATACCTAAAAAGTAAAAAATTTGTGAATTGTTTTTTTAAAAAATTCACTAAATACCAAAAATACAAAAAAATACAATAATTCAGTATATTTTTTATATTTTTATGTATTTATTAATTTTTGAAAATATTTTTTCATAAATTTTTTACTTTTTAGATATATCTAAATAAGGTGCATCTAAAAAACTAAAAAAAACATGAAAACAAAAAATTCAATTTTTTAAAAATTTAATTCAAAAAACTTAAACCAAACACACTAATGTGATATTGATGTGATATATAAGGCACATTGATTGATATTTTAACATTATTTCTTTGTTTTTCTTTTTAAAATTTTCCTCCGTTTAGAATTCTAGTTTTAAGGATTGTATCATTCACTTTATTTGTTTTTGGTTTTTCAAAAATTATTTTTAGAAAATTTTACTTTCTTGTTTTTCATTTTTTTATTGAATTTTTTAATATTTTTTAGTAGTTTTTATAATTTTTTGACACACTTAACATAAATATACATAAAAAATATAATTTTTGTGAATTTTTTTAAAAAAATTCACAAAATACGAAAAATATAAAAAAAAAACATAAAAAATAAAAAATACAAGAATTCTATATTTTTCGTATTTTTTTATATTTATTAATTTTTTAAATATTTTTTCACAATTTATTTATTTTTTGGATATATCTAAATAAGGTATATTTTTAAAAAATTAAGGTTACGTTTGATAGAGTTTTGTAAATATAATTTGAGAGTATGAATTGTATTTTGAGTTTGTGAGTTGTGGAATTATGATTTGAGTGTAGAAAATTTGTTTCGTTATGATTTTTGAATGGAATGTTGAATTGAGTTTTGAAAATTTGATTTGACATCTGAAGTAAGAAAATTTGTTTCAGTAATGCTCCGGAGCTCTAAAAAAAGAGCACTAAAATAGCATTAATTTGTCTTTTTCTACTTTTTTTTGTCTTCTTCTTCACTGTTTTTTTTTTTAAATGGGTGACAGCTCATTAGAGCTGTCCTTTTAACTCTAATTAGAGCTCCGGGGCATTTTCCAATTTGTTTGGTTATAAGTTTTGGAAAGAATTTTCAAAACTTAATTCAAATTATTATAACTCATAACAAAACACACTACTTTCACCCTATTGAAAATTATATTCAACACTCGTAACCAAACTCTTTTTAAAATTCAATTAAAAAAATTATTAATAACAGAAAATAACATTAATCAATTTTTTAATTGAAAATACTACAAAGGAAATAATATTTTTTCAAAATAAATATTCAAAAAATTTAAATCATAAATATTTAAATAATCTAAAAATTTAATAAGTAAAAAATTAAAATAAACATTCAAAAATTTAAATCGTAAAAATTTAAATAATTTAAATATTCAAAAATTTTAAATAATTTAAAATGTTAATATTTTAAATTTAAAAACAACTCTACACTCAAATCGTAATCAAACACATAAAACAAAACTCAATTAAGAAATTATTTTTAAAACACATAACTAAACATATAACTCGAAATTCCATACTATTTTCACAACTCTCTACTCAAATCGTAATTAAATTTTGAATTAATTGTTATATTAAAAAATATATTTGAAATGATAAATTTATTCCTAATCCTATTTTTTTAAAATTAATTTATAGGAACAAAATAATCATTTAACTGCTGTAGAATGGTAGACATGGACTCACCCTACAGTCTGTCCCAGCCACGGCTTTTATTTTTTTATTTTTATTTTTATTTTAAATCAATGGGGTAATCAAGTACTTTTTGAGGCTAAAAGTTTCTTTTACACTTTGAGACAAGTAACAGTTCCCAAATACTGAGTCCGGATCCTCTCGAGCGGGAATTTTGGTCCGGTCCTCCGGGCGACGGCGCAGATGAAGCCACGTGGCTCTACAATAAATGCATGGTTCAGATTTGTTTCTTTAAAAAAAAAATTCAAAACATACCACACTCAATCATTTCCTTTTCTCTGACCCTTCTCTCTCCCCTCCTGCACGCACACATCCCACCACACACTCTCTCTCTTCTAATAAAAAATTAAAAAAATTATTTTAATCTTTTTTATTTTATTTTCATAATATATAATTTTTAATATAAAATTTAAATTTTATAACATTAATATCATTAAAAATATACCTTTAAAATGAGATTAATATTAAATATATTTAATAAAAATTTAAAATAAATAAAAATTAATTACGATGTTTAGTTATGTTTTCAAATTATTATTATTTTAATTTTATTTTATTAACCAAACGGATTTATAATTTTTTGTAAACGAAATAAAAAAATTCTATATTTGATTTACACCTATGCATAGATTGAATGACGATTATTTTCATATATGTAAAATAAAAAATTTACAAAAAATTTTTTATATTTGATTTACACCTATGCATAGATTGATTTACATTTAAAATTTTTATATTTGATTTACACCTATGCATAGATTGATACATTTTTTTATATTTGATTTATAAATATTTGATTTACATTTAAATTTTTTATATTTGATTTATATTTGAAGATTATTTTTATATTTTTATATTTGATTTACATTTAAATTTTTTGTAAATTTTTTATTTTACATATATGAAAATAATCTTCATTCAATCTATGCATAGGTGCAAATCAAATATAGAATTTTTTTATTTCGTTTACAAAAATTATAAATCCGTTTAGTTAATAATTAAATTAAAATAATAATAATTTGAAAACATAACTAAACATCGTAATTAGTTTTTATTTATTTTAAATTTTTATTAAATATATTTAATATTAATCTCATTTTAAGGGTATATTTTTAATGATATTAATGTTATAAAATTTAAATTTTATATTAAAAATTATATATTATGAAAATAAAATAAAAAAGATTAAAATAATTTTTTTAATTTTTTATTAGAAGAGAGAGAGAGTGTGGTGGGATGTGTGCGTGCAGGAGGGAGAGAGAGAAGGGTCAGAGAAAAGGAAATGATTGAGTGTGGTATGTTTTGAATTTTTTTTTTAAAGAAACAAATCTGAACCATGTATTTATTGTAGAGCCACGTGGCTTCATCTGCACCGTCGCCCGGAGGACCGGACCAAAATTCCCGCTGGAGAGGATCCGGACTCCCAAATACTGCCGCTGCTCTCTGTCTTTATTTTTTTGATGGAAAAGATCTGCTCTTTTTCTTTTTGTTTTTTTTTTGATTCAAGAGACGTCTCTGTTTGACTGCTGCAGGATGTAGTCATAGGCTCAGCCTACACTGTATTGGTGACAGTGTAGGCTGTCGCAGCCACTGTTTTAATTTTTTTTTTAAATCAATGGCTAACCATCAACTAATATTATATTTATTATATACTATTACGTGATATGTATTATAAGACTACTCTCTTTTATATATATCACAAGAGAAAAGATTTGCTCACCACTCCATGGTGAAAGACGTTAACAGAGTATTGGATATTTTGAAAAGATAGTTAAAAATAATTTTTTGATTCTTTCGTGAGATTAAAAGTTAGAAATTAATTTTTAACTCATTTCTCAAAATAAGCATATGTATATAATATCAATTAATATTATAATATTATAATCCAAAAAATAATCATATAACAAAAAAAAAATTAATATTATAATAATTAATATTATATTTATTATATACTATTTGACGTGATATGTATTATATTGAGTATGTATATGGTATCAAAATTTTATAAAATTATAGTTAAATTATTATATGATTAGCTATTGACACATGTAATATGTGTACAATTAAAATAAATAAAAATCAAATCAAATCAAATTTTTATTATATATGATATGATATACTTATAAGTGTTAAAAGTATTGTTTATTAATTTAAAGGTTTAAAATTCAAATCTTATTTTTGTTAACTATCTATTTTTATATATATATATATATATATATATATATTTTAAATAAGAAAATGAGAATGTGATATAAGAAGAAGTCACCAAAGTTTGGATACTAGTGAATTATTCATTTTTAATAATAGTATAGATATGCAGAGTCCTCTTGAAATTTTTTTTTTTCAATTGCAACCTATTATTTGAAAAAAAAAATTATATTTGTTTTAAATATTTTTTAAACACAAAAATTATTTTTAATAAATTTTTTATAAATATAATTTAATAATTCTATAACTAACGATTTTAACACAATATCATTCAAGAACCCATATGAACCAATAGGAAGTGAGTGTGTGATGATGCGCAACGTACCTCAAAAAACGAAATATATTTTAGAGTTTTAATTTGTAAATTCTAATCACCTTGCTTGGTTAGGTTTTTTAAAAAATTTTTTCAGAAAATTTTACTTTCTTATTTTTCGTGTTTTTTTGTTTTACTGATTTTTAAAAATATTTTAAGTAAGTTTTTTTACTTTTTACAGATATCTAACATAAATATACCTAAAAAGTAAAAAAATTGTGAATTTTTTTTTAAAAAATTCACTAAATACCAAAAATACAAAAAAATACAATAATTCAGTATATTTTTTCTATTTTATGTATTTATTAATTTTTAAAATATTTTTTTCATAAATTTTTTACTTTTTAGATATATCTAAATAAGGTGCATCTAAAAAATTAAAAAAAATGTTTAAAATTTTAAAAATATTCACTAAAAACAAAAAAAAAACAAAAACAAAAAAAATCAATTTTTAAAAAATTTAATTCAAAAAACTTAAACCAAACACACTAATGTGATATTGATGTGATATATAAGGCATTGATTGATATTTTAACATTATTTCTTTGTTTTTCTTTTTAAATTTTTCCTCTCGTTTAGAACTCTAGTTTTAAGGATTGTATCATTCACTTTATTTGTTTTTGGTTTTTCAAAAACTATTTTTAGAAAATTTTACTTTCTTGTTTTTCATTTTTTTATTGAATTTTTTAATATTTTTAGTAGTTTTCATAATTTTTTGACACACTTAACATAAATATACATAAATATAATTTTTTGTGAATTTTTTTTAAAATTCACAAAATACGAAAAATATAAAAAAACATAAAAAATAAAAAATACAAGAATTCTATATTTTTCGTATTTTTTTGTATTTATTAATTTTTTAAAATATTTTTTCACAATTTATTTATTTTTTGGATATATCTAAATAAGGTATATTTTTAAAAAAAATTAAGGTTGCGTTTGATAGAGTTTTGTAAATAGAATTTGAGAGTATGAATTGTATTTTGAGTCTGTGAGTTATGGAATTATGATTTGAGTGTAGAAAATTTGCTTCGTTATGATTTTTGAATAGAATGTTGAATTGAGTTTTGAAAATTTGATTTGACATCTGAAGTAAGAAAATTTGTTTGGTTATAAGTTTTGGAAAAATTTTCAAAACTTAATTCAAATTATTATAACTCATAACAAAACACACTACTTTCACCCTATTGAAAATTACATTCAACACTCGTAACCAAACTCTTTTTAAAATTCAATTAAAAAAATTATTAATAACAGAAAATAACATTAATCATTTTTTAATTGAAAATACTACAAAGGAAATAATATTTTTTCAAAATAAATATTCAAAAAATTTAAATCATAAATATTTAAATAATCTAAAAAATTTAATAAGTAAAAAATTAAAATAAATATTCAAAAAATTTAAATCGTAAAAATTTAAATAATTTAAATATTCAAAAATTTTAAATAATTTAAAATGTTAATATTTTAAATTTAAAAACAACTCTACACTCAAATCGTAATCAAACACATAAAACAAAACTCAATTAAGAAATTATTTTTAAAAACACATAACTAAACATATAACTCGAATTCCATACTATTTTCACAACTCTCTACTCAAATCGTAATTAAATTTTGAATTAATTGTTATATTAAAAATATATTTGAAATGATAAATTTATTCCTAATCCTATTCTTTTTAAAATTAATTTATAGGAACAAAATAATCATTTAACTGCTGTAGAATGGTAGACATAGACTCCCCCTACAGTCTGTCCCAGCCACTGCTTTTTTTTTTTATTTTTTTTTTTATTTTAAATCAATGGGCTAATCAAGTACTTTTGAGGCTAAAAGTTTCTTTTACACTTTGAGACAAGTAACAGTTCCCAAATACTGCCGCTGCTCTCTGTCTTTATTTTTTTGATGGAAAAGATCTGCTCTTTTTCTTTTCTTTTTTTTTTTTGATTCAAGAGATGGCTCTGTTTGACTGCTGCAGGATGTAGTCATAGGCTCAGCCTACACTGTATTGGTGACAGTGTAGGCTGTCGCAGCCACTGTTTTTAATTTTTTTTTAAATCAATGGCTAACCATCAACTAATATTATATTTTTATATACTATTACGTGATATGTATTATAAGACTACTCTCTTTTATATATATCACAAGAGAAAAGATTTGCTCACCACTCCATGGTGAAAGAGGTTAACAGAGTATTGGATATTTTGAAAAGATAGTTAAAAATAATTTTTGATTCTTTCGTGAGATTAAAAGTTACAAATTAATTTTTAACTCATTTCTCAAAATAAGCATATGTATATAATATCAATTAATATTATAATATTATAATCCAAAAAATAATCATATAACAAAACAAAAATTAATATTATAATAAATTAATATTATATTTATTATATACTATTTGACGTGATATGTATTACATTGAGTATGTATATGGTATCAAAATTTTATAAAATTATAGTTAAATTATTATATGATTAGCTATTGACACATGTAATATGTGTACAATTAAAATAAATAAAAATCAAATCAAATCAAATTTTTATTATATATGATATGATATACTTATAAGTGTTAAAAGTATTGTTTATTAATTTAAAGGTTTAAAATTCAAATCTTATTTTTGTTAACTATCTAATTTTATTTTATATATTATATATATTTTAAAATAAGAAAATGAGAACATGTGATATAAGAAGAAGTCACCAAAGTTTGGATACTAGTGAATTATTCATTTTTAATAATAGTATAGATATGCAGAATCCTCTTGAATTTTTTTTTTTCAATTGCAACCTATTATTTGAAAAAAAAAATTATATTTGTTTTAAATATTTTTTAAATACAAAAATTGTTTTTAATAAATTTTTTATAAATATAATTTAATAATTCTATAACTAACGATTTTAACACAATATCATTCAAACGAACCGAATATGAACCAATAGGAAGCGAGTGTGTGATGATGCGCAACGTACCTCAAAAAACGAAATATATTTTAGAGTTTTAATTTGTAAATTCTAATCACCTTGCTTGGTTAGGTTTTTTAAAAAATTTTTTCAAAAAATTTTACTGTCTTATTTTTCGTGTTTTTTTGTTTTACTGATTTTTAAAATATTTTAAGTAAGTTTTTTACTTTTTACACATATCTAACATAAATATACCTAAAAGTAAAAAATTTGTGAATTTTTTTTTAAAAAATTCACTAAATACCAAAATACAAAAAAATACAATAATTCAGTATATTTTTTATATTTTTATGTATTTATTAATTTTTGAAAATATTTTTTCATAAATTTTTTTTTTTTTTTAGATATAATCTAAATAAGGTGCAATCTAAAAAAACTAAAAAAAACATGAAAACAAAAAAATTCAATTTTTAAAAAATTTAATTCAAAAAACTTAAACCAAACACACTAATGTGATATTGATGTGATATATAAGGCACATTGATTGATATTTTAACATTATTTCTTTGTTTTTCTTTTTAAAATTTTCCTCCCGTTTAGAATTCTAGTTTTAAGGATTGTATCATTCACTTTATTTGTTTTTGGTTTTTCAAAAATTATTTTTAGAAATTTTACTTTCTTGTTTTTCATTTTTTATTGAATTTTTTAATATTTTTAGTAGTTTTTTATATTTTTGACACACTTAACATAAATATACATAAAAAATATAATTTTTGTGAATTTTTTTTTAAAAATTCACAAAATACGAAAAATATAAAAAAACATAAAAAAATAAAAAATACAAGAATTCTATATTTTTCGTATTTTTTTTGTATTTATTAATTTTTTAAAATATTTTTTCACAATTTATTTATTTTTTGGATATATCTAAATAAGGTATATTTTTAAAAAATTAAGGTTACGTTTGATAGAGTTTTGTAAATATAATTTGAGAGTATGAATTGTATTTTGAGTTTGTGAGTTGTGGAATTATGATTTGAGTGTAGAAAATTTGCAGATGAAGCCACGTGGCTCTACAATAATGCATGGTTCAGATTTGTTTCTTTAAAAAAAAAATTCAAAACATACACACTCAATCATTTCCTTTTCTCTGACCTTTCTCTCTCTCCCTCCTGCACGCAAATTCCCACCACACAACTCTCTCTCTTCTAATAAAAAATTTAAAAAAATTTTAATCTTTTTATTTTATTTCATAATATATAATTTTTAATATAAAATTTAAATTTTATAACATTAATATCATTAAAAATATACTTTAAAAAGAGATTAATATTAATATATTTATAAAAAATTTTAAATAAATAAAATTAATTACGATGTTTATTATGTTTTAAATTATTATTATTAATTTTATTTTATTAACCAAACGGATTTATAATTTTTGTAAACGAAATAAAAAATTCTATATTTGATTTAACACCTATGCATAGATTGAATGACGATTATTTTCATATATGTAAAATAAAAAATTTACAAAATTTTTTATATTTGATTTACACCTATGCATAGATTGATACTTTTTTATATTTGATTTATAAATATTTGATTTACATTTAAATTTTTTATATTTGATTTATGTTTGAAGTTATTTTTATATTTTTTATATTTGATTTACATTTATTTTTTGTAAATTTTTTATTTTACATATATGAAATATCTTCATTCAATCTATGCATAGGTGCACAATCAATATTAGAATTTTTTTTATTGTTTACAACAAATTATAAATCCGTTTAGTTAATTAAATTAAATTAAAATACAATAATTTGAAAACATAACTAAACATCGTAATTTAGTTTTTATTTATTTTAAATTTATTTATTAAATATATTTAATATAATCTCATTTTAAGGGTATATTTTTTAATGATATTAATGTATAAAATTTAAATTTTATATTAAATTATATATATGAAAATAATAAAAAAGATTAAAATAATTTTTTTTATTTTTATTAGAAGAAGAGAGAGTGTGGTGGATGTGTGCGTGCAGGAGGGAGAGAGAGAAGGGTCAGAGAAAAGGAAATGATTGAGTGTGGTATGTTTTGAATTTTTTTTTTAAAGAAACAAATCTGAACCATGTATTTATTGTAGAGCCACGTGGCTTCATCTGCACCGTCGCCCGGAGGACCGGACCAAAATTCCGCTGGAGAGGATCCGGACTCCCAAATACTGCGCTGCTCTCTGTCTTTATTTTTTTGATGGAAAAGATCTGCTCTTTTTCTTTTTGTTTTTTTTTTGATTCAAGAGACGTCTCTGTTTGACTGCTGTAGGATGTAGTCATAGGCTCAGCCTACACTGTATTGTGACAGTGTAGGTGTCGCAGCCACTGTTTTTATTTATTTTTTAAAATCAATGGCTAACCATCAACTAATATTATATTATTATATACTATTACGTGATATGTATTATAAGACTACTCTCTTTTATATATATCACAAGAGAAAAGATTTGCTCACCACTCCATGGTGAAAGACGTTAACAGAGTATTGGATATTTGAAAAGATAGTTAAAAAATTTTTTGATTCTTTCGTGAGATTAAAAGTTAGAAATTAATTTTAACTCATTTCTCAAAATAAGCATATGTATATATATCAATTAATATTATAATATTATAATCCAAAAATAATCATATAACAAACAAAAAATTAATATTATAATAAATTAATATTATATTTTTATATACTATTTGACGTGATATGTATTATATTGAGTATGTATATGGTATCAAATTTTATAAAATTATAGTTAAATTATTATAATGATTAGCTATTGACACATGTAATATGTGTACATTTAAAATAAATAAAAATCAAATCAAATCAAATTTTATTATATATGATGATATACTTATAAGTGTTAAAAGTATTGTTTATTAATTTAAAGGTTTAAAATTCAAATCTTATTTTTGTTAACTATCTAACCTTATTATTGTATATGTTGGGTTTAATTTGAGGCGTTCATATATTAAGGCACATTGATTGATATTTAAACATTATTTCTTTGTTTTTCTTTTTAAATTTTCCTCTCGTTTAGAATCTAGTTTTAAGGATTGTATCATTCACTTTATTGTTTTTGGTTTTTCAAAAACTATTTTTAGAAAATTTTACTTCTTGTTTTCATTTTTTTATTGAATTTTTAATATTTTTAGTAGTTTTTATAATTTTTTTGACACACTTAACATAAATATACATAAAAAATATAATTTTTGTGATTTTTTTAAAAATTCACAAAATACGAAAAATATAAAAAAAACATAAAAAATAAAAAATACAAGAATTCTATATTTTTCGTATTTTTTTGTTTATTAATTTTTAAAATATTTTTTCACAATTTATTTATTTTTTGGATATATCTAAATAAGGTGTATTTTTTAAAAATTAAGGTTACGTTTGATAGAGTTTTGTAAATATAATTTGAGAGTATGAATTGTATTTTGAGTCTGTGAGTTATGGAATTATGATCAACAATGATTCATCCCCCCTTTTTCCCCACCCCCTTTGACCCCCTCTCTTTCTCATTAGTCCTCTTTTCTTTTTCTTTTTCTTTTTTTTTCCTGCTCCTCCAATCACCACCCGCCACGTGGCAAAAGGGGGTGAGGGGGTTACCCCCAAAAGGGGGTCCCAAAGCATTATTCAATTATGATTTGAGTGTAGAAAATTTGCTTCGTTATGATTTTTGAATAGAATGTTGAATTGAGTTTTGAAAATTTGATTTGACATCTGAAGTAAGAAAATTTGTTTGGTTATAAGTTTTGGAAAGAATTTTCAAAACTTAATTCAAATTATTATAACTCATGACAAAACACACTACTTTCACCCTATTGAAAATTACATTCAACACTCGTAACCAAACTCTTTTTAAAATTCAATTAAAAAAATTATTAATAACAGAAAATAACATTAATCAATTTTTAATTGAAAATACTACAAAGAAATAATATTTTTTCAAAATAAATATTCAAAAATTTAAATCATAAATATTTAAATAATCTAAAAATTTAATAAGTAAAAAATTAAAATAAATATTCAAAAAATTTAAATCGTAAAAATTTAAATAATTTAAATATTCAAAAATTTTAAATAATTTAAAATGTTAATATTTTAAATTTAAAAACAACTTTACACTCAAATCGTAATCAAAACATAAAAAAAACTCAATTAAGAAATTATTTTTAAAACACATAACTAAACATATAACTCGAAATTCCATACTATTTTCACAACTCTCTACTCAAATCGTAATTAAATTTTTGAATTAATTGTTATATTAAAAAATATATTTGAAATGATAAATTTATTCCTAATCCTGTTCTTTTAAAATTAATTTATAGGAACAAAATAATCATTTAACTGCTGTAGAATGGTAGACATAGACTCCCCCTACAGTCTGTCCCAGCCACTGCTTTTATTTTTTTATTTTTATTTTTATTTTAAATCAATGGGCTAATCAACTACTTTTTGAGGCTAAAAGTTTCTTTTACACTTTGAGAAATGTAACAGTTCCCAAATACTGCCGCTGCTCTCTGTCTTTATTTTTTTGATGGAAAAGATCTGCTCTTTTCTTTTTTTTTTTTTTTGATTCAAAGAGAAGGCTCTGTTTGACTGCTGCATGATGTAGTCATAGGCTCAGCCTACACTGTATTGGTGACAGCGTAGGCTGTCGCAGCCACTGTTTTTATTTTTTTTTAAATCAATGGCTAACAATCAACTAATATTATATTTATTATATACTATTACGTGATATGTATTATAAGACTACTCTCTTTTATATATATCACAAGAGAAAAGATTTGCTCACCACTCCATGGTGAAAGACGTTAACAGAGTATTGGATATTTTGAAAAGATAGTTAAAAATAATTTTTTGATTCTTTCGTGAGATTAAAAGTTAGAAATTAATTTTTAACTCATTTCTCAAAATAAACATATGTATATAATATCAATTAATATTATAATATTATAATCCAAAAAATAATCATATAACAAAACAAAATTAATATTATAATAATTAATATTATATTTATTATATACTATTTGACGTGATATGTATTATATTGAGTATGTATATGGTATCAAAATTTTATAAAATTATAGTTAAATTATTATATGATTAGCTATTGACACATGTAATATGTGTACAATTAAATAAATAAAAATCAAATCAAATCAAATTTTTATTATATATGATGATATGATATACTTATAAGTGTTAAAAGTATTGTTTATTAATTTAAAGGTTAAAATTCAAATCTTATTTTTGTTAACTATCTAATTTTATATTATATATATATATATATATATATTATATATTTTAAATAAGAAAATGAGAACATGTGATATAAGAAGTCACCAAAGTTTGGATACTAGTGAATTATTCATTTTTAATAATAGTATAGATATGCAGAGTCCTCTTGAAATTTTTTTTTTTCAATTGCAACCTATTATTTGAAAAAAAAAAATTATATTTGTTTTATTTGTTTTAAATATTTTTAAAATACAAAAATTGTTTTTAATAAATTATTTATAAATATAATTCAATAATTCTATAACTAACGATTTTAACACAATATCATTCAAACGAACGAATATGAACCAATAGGAAGCGAGTGTGTGATGATGCGCAACGTACCTCAAAAAACGAAATATAATTTAGAGTTTTAATTTGTAAATTCTAATCACCTTGCTTGGTTAGGTTTTTAAAAATATTTTGCAAAAAATTTTACTGTCTTATTTTTCGTGTTTTTTTGTTTTACTGATTTTTTAAAAATATTTAAGTAAGTTTTTTTACTTTTTACACATATCTAACATAAATATACCTAAAAAGTAAAAAATTTGTGAAATGTTTTTTAAAAAATTCACTAAATACCAAAAAATACAAAAAAATAAAATAATTCAGTATATTTTTTATATTTTTATGTATTTATAAATTTTGTAAATATTTTTTCATAAATTTTTTACTTTTAGATATATCTAAATAAGGTGCCTCTAAAAAACTAAAAAAAATGTTTAAAATTTTAAAAATATTCACTAAAAACAAAAAAACATGAAAAAAAAAATTTAATTTCTAAAAAATTTTAATTCAAAAAACTTAAACCAAACACACTAATGTGATATTGATGTGATATATAAGGCACATTGATTGATATTTTAACATTATTTCTTTGTTTTTCTTTTTAAATTTTTCCTCTCGTTTAGAATTCTAGTTAAAGGATTGTATCATTCACTTTATTTGTTTTTGGTTTTTCAAAATTATTTGAGAAAATTTTACTTTCTTGTTTTTCAATTTTTTATTGAATTTTTTAATATTTTTAGTAGTTTTTAAAATTTTTTGACACACTTAACATAAATATACATAAAATATAATTTTTGTGAATTTTTAAAAAAAATTCACAAAATACGAAAAAATATAAAAAACATAAAAATAAAAATACAAGAATTCTATATTTTTCGTATTTTTTTTGTATTTATTAATTTTTTAAATAGTTTTTCACAATTTTTTTATTTTGGATATATCTAAATAAGGTATATTTTTAAAAAATTAAGGTTACGTTTGATAGAGTTTTGTAAATATAATTTGAGAGCATGAATTGTATTTGAGTTTGTGAGTTGTGGAATTATGATTTGAGTGTAAAAAATTTGTTTCCTTATGATTTTTGAATAGAATGTTGAATTGAGTTTTGAAAAATTTGATTTGACATCTGAAGTAAGAAAATTTGTTTGGTTATAAGTTTTGGAAAAAATTTTCAAAACTTAATTCAAATTATTATAACTCATAACAAAACACACTACTTTCACCCCATTGAAAATTATATTCAACACTCGTAACCAAACTCTTTTTAAAATTCAATTAAAAAAAAATATTAATAACAGAAAATAAACATTAATCAATTTTTTAATTGAAAATACTACAAAGGAAATAATATTTTTTCAAAATAAATATTCAAAAAATTAAATCATAAATATTTAAATAATCTAAAAATTTAATAAGTAAAAAATTAAAATAAATATTCAAAAAATTTAAATCGTAAAAATTAAATAATTTAAATATTCAAAAATTTTAAATAATTTAAAATGTTAATATTTTAAATTTAAAAACAACTTTGCACATCAAATCGTAATCAAACACATAAAACAAAACTTAATTAGAGAATTATTTTTAAAACACATAACTAAACATATAACTCGAAATTCCATACTATTTTCACAAACTCTCTACTCAAATCGTAATTAAATTTTTGAATTAATTGTATATTTAAAAAATATACTTGAAATGATAAATTTATTCCTAATCCTATTTTTTTAAAAATTAATTTATAGGAACAAAATAATCTTTTAACTGCTGTAGAATGGTAGACATAGACTCCCCCTACAGTCTGTCCAGCCACTGCTTTTATTTTTATTTAAATCAATGGGCTAATCAAGTACTTTTGAGGCTAAAAGTTTCTTTTACACTTTGAGACAAGTAACAGTCCCAAATACTGCCGCTGCTCTCTGTCTTTATTTTTTTGATGAAAAGATCTGCTCTTTTTCTTTTCTTTTTTTTTTTTT
>JAPPVO010004312.1:0-47138 GCA_030407325.1 Camellia japonica | reverse complement strand
TTGAGTGGCAAAAGTGCCATCCACAGTCTTTGTAACAACTATGAGCACTTGCTGTTTGTTCAGTCCTTCAGCCTTCAAAGCCTTAACAGCCCACAAAAGGTGTTCATGGGGACCAATGCTTGCTTCTACCTTGTTCTTGCCATTTGCCTCCATTTTGCCAAGGGTTCCAATGCAGTCTGTCCCAAGATTGGGGAGCCTTTTGGTGCAAAATTTCTGGCTCGTGATATGGTTAATGATGGAGCCAAAATTCCAAAGGCTAAATTTGCCACAGTTCTTTGCAAATCTTCAATCATGCTCACTACCTCAGAAGTAGTGGGTTCATGGGTTTGAGATGATTGGGGTTCAAATGCATCCATCATACATAAGTTAGTATTTTCTGGAATGAACACCTTCAGGCTTGGGTAAATGGGCTGGGGTGATTTATATGTTGGGGTTGTAAAGTAGATGGTAGTGTATGGATTAAATTGAGGTGTGGAGACAATAGGTTAGGGGTGGCCTGAGGTCCTTTTGGTGGAACCATGATATCTTCGTCAATAAGATCCTGAATCTTATGACGAAGGCGATGCAACGGTTTGTATCATGACCGTGTTGTTGATAATTGGCACAGTATTTAGCTGGGTCATATCTTGGTGGAAGAGAATTTGGAAGGGGTTGGGGTTCTAGGAGTTTTAGGTACCCTTTTTCTCGTAGCATTTTCAAAGCTTGAGAGAGACTCATGTAAAAAGGATGGAAATTTCGGGCTTGGGGCCGAGTTGAAGTGGTCAGTTTTTGGCCATTAAGAGGAGTGCGACCGTGTTTATTTTGAGCATTTCACAGCTGTGCTACCATTAGTAGCAGCGTTGGAACTGCGAACAACATTCTTCTTCAAAGGCTCATCATCTTCCACAAAGATCCCTTGTCTAATGGCATCCTTGATTTGAACCCCCGTTTCATGAAACTCTGGAAAGGTAAACAAAGGTAGAACGATCATCTTCTGCAGCAACTTGCCATGCAGATTCCGAACAATCATCCTGATCTGATCTTTTTCAAAAGGCCTTGTAGTTATCATCGAGGCCTTCGCTCTCCATCTTGTCGTGAACTCTGAGAAACCCTCATTTAGCTCTTGGCGGGTGGCTTCGAGATCACGAGTTGTGACCTCAATCTGTGTGTTATAGGAGTATTGAGCATTAAAGGCCTTAGCCATCTCTTCCCAGTTCTGTTTCACAGAGTCTTCCAATTTAGCATACCAGATTGCGGCTATCCTAGACATGGTTCGGCCGAAGAGAGACAACTTCTGGGCTGGGGTCAAACCCGTTGGCCTCAGGATATCAGAAAACAAGTGGAGGTGCACCATTGGGTCTCCAGAGCCGTCAAAGCGGTCGATATGCGACATTTTAAAATGCTCTAGTAAGGTAACTAGAGATTCAGTATACTCGTCCTCTAAATCCGGGATGGAGTTCATTCGTTATGCTCGTTTGAATAACTTCTCCAGTTTATTAACCTTAAGTGCAGTTGGGTCAACCTCAAATTTAATAGAGCTTCGGTTTGATAGACATGAGCTTTAGAGGCCTGTGCTGGGATTGGCTCCGCCGGATTGCCCTGAGTCTCTTGGACATTAGCAATACGGGAAGTGGCTCCGGGTGTCGGGTTACCCGTGGGAGGTGCATGAGATGCAGAGGCCACGGCTGGCTGTGGCCGTTATTGTTGTAGCCGTGTTATCACTTCGGCCAGACGAGCTGTGACTTCAGCCTGAAGGACTGCGTCCTGCTACAGTGCCTCAATTACTTGTTGCAGGTGCTGTATCAGTTTTTCTGCACTGGCTGGGGGATACTGAGCCATGAGAATAGGTGATTGATCTCGTGCTGAGCTGAATGCAGACAACTGTTCCCAAACCAGACTAGACCCAGGTGAACTGAGGGGTGACTGCTGTAGAAACTGCACTGGTGAATTCTGCATGAACCTCCTCTTTCGTCTTGTAAGCGGTGGGAGTGAGGTAAACACAATTTGCTTCTAAACAATTTTCGACCTGACAAAGTCTATCAACACAAGTCCAGAGTACCTGGGGGATATTGGAGCCTTCTGAAGCTATGGTTCCAAGACTACCTTGCAAAAGAGAAAACAGACAGCATCTCAGCCCAATTTCACTAGAATGGATATGATCACAGTGACTGTACTCTTTGCTGAATTCTGTCCCAAAACTGATACCAGACTTACAACTGATACATACATTCCTGTAGAGTTTCTCTCTAAAAGCACGTATCAAGCAATTGAGAGCCAAAACAACCCTTATGTGGGTAAGGTTACCCTGTCCTAATTTTGTCAGGAGCTAGAGGTTCACTATGCAAAAAGCGGTTTCAAAACAATTCTTGCATTCGGGTGAGCAACTTGTCTTAGTTTGGAACAGTCTCTATGGCTTCCGATATGCAACTAGGCTGATTGGTCAAAAAGGGTACCTCCGCAAGACTACCTAATATACCTCTCACACCTAACACCGAGAAGTGAAAGGAGGATCAAATGGTACAGCGGTAGTCCAGATCCAAGGGTTTTGTTCCCATCGTGGCAGAGCCCGCAACCGGTCAGCCTTTTTGGCAAACTTTTCCAATCAAGCCTCTGCAAACCGCTCAGGAATAGTAGATGGCAAACACTGTGACTTAGGCGCACCAATGCAAATGCAAATGCAAATGCAAAGAAACACATAAGTGTAAATAAACCAACATATCATGAGTTCGAGTCAAGTTCTCTAAGTCCCCAGCAGAGTCGCCAGAAACTGTGGACTCGCCTTTTTTTGTGCCCCGCCTTTCAGAAAGGTTTGAAAAGAAGGCCTCACAGTTCGGACTCCCGCGGTTCTGAATCTAGTCTCACAAGTGCAATGTGAAATTGATAAACATCATAGAGTCCAAATCCGGCAAACCTTTTGAAAAATTGATTTTAAATCAAATTATGCCAAAATTGGATTGCTTTGCCAGATACAGAGTCGCCACCTAAATATTTTATTTTGGAAAAATTTAGGAAACCCTGACTCGTGCCAAAGGCCACATGTCTGTTATCACCAAAGTTGTCTCGGCTCGGGAACTTGGGTACGAGAGGGGAGGTCTAAAATCATTTTGGTCAAAATCGTTTTGGTCCAAAAATGGGTGTGAGGTAGGGATTTGGAGCTCCTCTTGCCGAAGAAATCGAACCTTTGCATAGCATAACCTTCACTATCAAGTAGGCAATTAGTGGTGCCCAAGTCTTAATGGCGGTAAAAACTGGGGTGTTTATAGCTCCCCACACACATATTCTGTTGTGCCCCTAGCAGATAGGTTGGAGTTCATGTTGGCCAACGTATAATGTCGCGAACTACTGTTATGTTCCAATTGTTCAAGCCCACATTTTATGTTGGCGGGACGGTCAGATGTTGTATTCATGCTCGGTGTTGAATTTGTTACTGTCTGAGTGACTTCATGCGCCTTATGGTCGTCTACTTGGTCTTTTAATCTAACGATGCTTTCTTTTAAACGCATTAACAACCCCGGACAGACGTTCTATTTCAGTGTCTTTTGAATGTAACACACTGTCGAAACCCATGAACATGTTCGTCCATTGCACACTGATCATTCGTTCCATAGCGCTCACTCTCCCTTCCAACTCTTATACATGTTCGGTCTTTTTTCTCGATTCGGTCTCGAGCTCCTTAATCCTAAGCATGTTTTTTCTCAATCCCTCCTCTAGTGTTTCTACTTTGTTACCATTGCCATCCTCCACAGGTGTGCTGGACAGATCAAGCAGGTTGAGAAACAAGTTTGGCACCGCTTCACTCGCAGTGAGAATGTTAACTTTAGTCCTGTCAGTCCCTCTTGTAGAGCTAGTATTTGCGCTTGTGGTTCTCGAATCTAGTTCACTCTCATATGACCACCATTTGGGGAATCCAATTTCCAACAATCCAAACTTGGTTCGACGTGTTCCATATCAACACCATCATGTACATTATCATTCCACACTACCATTTCGGGGGCAACATAAAAAACCTCTGTTGTGTTGACATTCCCATTATTGTTTCCTCTTTTTTCCACCGCCGTCACATTGGTGTTCAGCTGATAATGCTCAAGTATCATCCCTGGCAATTTTTCACATTTCACCTGCGACAAAACACAGAACGTCACCCATATGCACCGGGCCAAAAACTAATCGACTATACATAAATGTTTATTCGTCAAACCTCGAAAACACCGTCCAATAATTTCATCTTGCTGATTAGTCTACTAACATTCCAATTACAAAGCCGTGGAAAAAGTTTATGCCGCATAGATTCGATTAGGTGGTATGTTTGCAAATGAAGAATTAGGAGTAAAAAAAATGGTGGACCAAATCATTACATGCATCAGCAACCAGTACTGCATTGTGCACATACATATATTTAAATGTACATAACATTTGTTGAACAACTTACCAGCAATGCGGCCATGAAACTAGTCACCTTTTCTGGCCTGTTGTGAGAATCATTTAGCGACCCAATCAGTGTATTCTGGATTGCGGCTGTCTAGTCATAAAGTTGTAGCGTATCAAGTTTGTCGATAACTCGGACGTTCCAAATAAAATCTTCGCGCAGATGTACAAGCATAATAGCTTCGCAACATCTTTCTTGTCAACTGTGGTGACCCCCGTAATGCCTCCAGCAGCAGATCTTTGATAGCTTTGGAGGATATCCGTCTGATGTTCCGACAACATTGCTGAATAAAATTCGATGGGAGCTTCAAAACCCGTAGTTCAAGTCCAATTTTTCCTGCCCACATTGTATCCAAAAAATGAGTCTTATATCACTATTGCGTAGTGGTATGCCCGACCCCCAATATAAAACTTCTCGTCTAACGGATTGTACTTTTGAATAATTCGATACACCATATCGTCACATTTCTTATACGTTTTCTCCGTTAGGTGGTATGTTCGTATGGAGTCGATCATTAGCCAAAATGGCATTTTCTGCAAATGGTGTATGTGCCCTTCACCCAGCTCAATTTCAACAACTGTTTTATTGACCCCAGCCATATTTGAGCAGTACATTAGCTTTGACAGATCAACAACTGTTTTTTTACAACAGCAGTACTTATTTTTTTCTTCTTGAATGGCAGTTTGCACTGCCAATTTGGTCGACGTTGATTGAAGGAAGCCCGTATCACGCATATTTCTACATGTACTCTGTCGCGTTGGTTTTCGACGCAAATGACTTGTCACATTTAGAACCAATTTAGTACAACATTTCTTCCTCACTCCAGTATCAAACCATTAACAAATTCATCTGTGCAACTACTGTGTCCAATTGTAATAATGATCTTAAACGGCATAACACATTTCAATGTCACCAAACATTAGGTACAAATATTCCAAATAAAAAATGCAGTACACATAAATTATCAATGTCACTTCATTTGTTTTTTTCAGTTCATTTAACAACTAACATTAACCTAATGTGTACGACCAAAAGCGCCACATTCACATGCTCAACGCAACAAGGGCGCAAGGACGTGTAAGACATATATGATTTGTTAACATATCACATGGAAAAACATCATTACACAACAATCAATCATCAAACAATAAAAATCGCACAACATAATGGCTACAAAATAACCGCCCCACGCTTATATAGGGTCAAGAGACATCCTTCCAAATGTTTTATTTCCGACGTGCAAATTATCACCTACACGCTAACATTCAATGTCACATAGGCTACATACCACCATAACCAATAATGATTTGTTGGCTACACAATACAAAGTAATACACTGTAACAGTCTCAAATCAAACACCTATAAAAACATGCCAAAACTTCAAAATAAAAAAATAAGAATACATACACACATCGACAGGGGTAACTTTCTACCGCGCACCACACCTTTTGGTCATCTATCACACAACACATCATAACGTCACACGTTCAGCCAAAGCTTCACACATCATTCTAACATACAACATACTGCATGCATAACCACCCCGATAAACCTAAAAGAACATTTACACATTAGGCACTACCACAATCAACTAACGCATTAATGCCAATGTACAAAAACTAGTTACGACATGTCAACATTTACAATAAACACAAAAACAAAACAGGGGCCACTATGCCCCGTAAAACCACCTACACATACAAAACATTATATCCACATCTATACTGTAGAGTTCAATGTAGATTTCAGCTATTTCACTTGGATCCAGTAACATTACACACATCAATGTCAACAAATAGTCACTTGTTCAATACCACACCAAGCCTAGGTCCAATAATCATGTAACATCACATCACAAACACTACACACATCAACACAAGATTGCATACTAACCGACACCGACAAACCAGCAACCACACAACCCACTGGACATTTCTAACAATGGGGACATCCAATACCAATCACATATCACACATACATCGCAAAAAACATTTCTAATATCACACAATTTTGACAAACCCATAACCTTAATATAACAAACCCTAACATTACAATTACCAACACCGATTACATACAAAACAAACATCACTAACCTTCCCACCTCGTCGTAATCTTCTATACAACTAGCTTAACCGTACACCTTCAACGTCTGCTGGTGTCTGTCAGAATTCCTCGTTCGACCATTACCAACACCGATTACATACAACAAACATCACTAACCTTCCCGCCTCGTCGTCATCTTCTATACAACTAGCTTAACCGTACACCTTCAACGTCTGCTGGTGTCCATCAGAATTCCTCGTCCGACCAATGTAAGGTTTCACTCTCGAAAAGTGATTGCATTGGATGACTACTAACAGCCCCAATCTCTCATCAACATCATATGATTGAAACTAGTTATGTAGAAACTAGTAATTCAACATTACAAAACAAAATCTTTCCATTCCTAATAGCGTGGGATTCGTTTGCAGAGGGAAACGATAAAAGTCTATAGTGAGCTTGGTGCAAATGTGTAATTTCACCTTACGACGAAATCCCACATTAACCCCTGAGGTTAGTCAAACATGTGCTGGTAGTCCATTCTTTGGTGTAGTTTCATTTATGATGGGACCTTTGGGTCCATAAAAATAAAAGTTAGGACTAAATAGTTCACAAGATGGGATTTTGGGATTTATTTGCTCTTCTCCCTAACTTTTTTAGTTGAATAGATAGTTATGATTGGAAAAAAAAAAAAAAAAAACAGATTATTTGATAGGTATATATATATATGGGGAAAATTCATTTTACTTTGGGGTGTTTTGAGAAGATAGTTAAAAATTGACTTTTTGATTTTTTTGAAAAAACGTCTAAAAAATGTGAGAGATAATGTGACCCAAAATGAATTAAAAGTTGAGAAGTGGCTTTTAACCCACTTCCTAAAATAGGCCTCTCTTGTGGTTTAAATCTAGAACACATTATATTCAAACACAGTCAAAAAGTCCTACGCGATTTTGGACTAAAGTACAATCGTCAACACCGTTAACTATAGATGTGAAATGACTGTAATACTCTCAAACTCTTTATATTTTTTATTTTATTCCATTTCTTCTGTCATACACATAAGTTATAATGTCTAATATTAATTCAATTAAATCACAAATAATTATGAATATTTAATTATTTATTATAATTCTAAACAATTTATTCTAATTTTAATTTAATTATATTTTAGATCACAATTAATCCTAGATATTTAATTGCTTACTGTAATTCCTAAGTTTTTAATCTAATTTTAATTTAATTATACTTTTAAATCAATTCTTAATTATTATTTAATTATATTTTGATTTATTTTATTTTAATTAACATATTAATCTAATTTTAGGTTTGGAGAAAGTGGGAATAAAATTGTTTTTTGTTATATTAATTTTGAAATATAATTAACGATTACAAAAATTGAATCTATCTGTACAGCGGCTTTGATCGAATCTATCTAATCAAAAATAAATGGTACTCATGTATTTAATTAGATATATATTCATGTATGTGGAAGATATTGCTGAGAAAATTAAGGCTCAGATTTGTGTTTGGATTAAACAAGAGAAAGTATTTCCCACCATGGTTGCAACAACAGTTGTCCCTTGAGAGAGGGCCTTCAATGTTGCCCCGCCATTGAAATAAGCAAAGATTCTCTATCATTTGAACAAACTCAAACGAGAAATAGTATCATCACAGCCTCTTATATATATATATATATAGCTATCTATCTATATCATCATCATTAGGAGATCCAGCGATCAACGGCGGATCTTTCAAACTTATGAACCTCCACAACAATTTCAAAAGCTACATTTTAAAACCAGTAACAATTTGGCATGAAGCAAAGACAAATAGAAAAAGATCTTCTCAATTGTTATATATGCTCGAAGAGAAGCATTATGGAAACACCCATATAAACCCTAACCAAGAAATCTGTCGCCGCCAATAGTGGAAAGCTCAGTCTGTGGCCAGAAAAGCTACCAATGAGGAGCTGAGAAAAGGAGCAGTAGTAGGAGTTCAGATCTCTTCTAGTTCGCTAGAGAAGTCGATGGAGTCCGACAGGAACAGAGCATCGGCCGAGACGACGTGAGTAGAGGAGATAACTCCATTCTGTCCCCCGTGGCTAGAAGATCTAAGATCTGAGAGAAGATTGGAGGTGGTGCGAGAGTGGAGACTTCTTCCAGCAGCGACAGAGGGGAGAGTGAGAATGAACCATTGCCATTGACTTATGTTGTGCTTGGTTGGAGGATTTGGGAAGGTATTTAAAAATGAAAAGAAAAAGGGAAAAGGTATGTGAAATTAGGTGAAATGTAGGTGTATTTTATTTAAATTTCACCAACATTTTCCTTTTTCCTTTCCAAATCCCTTTCCAAATTCTCCAACCAAACACAACGTTATGATTTGTACAAGCAGAGAGAGAATGAAACAAGTAGAGAGAGAGAGAGAGAGAAGTTTGAGATTTGTGAGAGGATTGAGAGTAAGTGACGATATATGATATATATATATATATATATGTGTGTGTGTGTGTGTGTATGTGTACTGGTAATTTGGACATCTTGGTATATATATATATTATTTTTTATTTTTTGAAAAAATATTTTTTTTTATTTTTTGAAAAAAAAAATTATTCTTTTTTATTTTTTGAAAAAATATTTTTATTTTTTTAAATATTGACCAAATAATTTGTTATAATTTAGATATATATGGGTGATTCAAAAAATTTTAAAATTTAAAACAAATAATAATAATAATATAATAATAATAATAATAATAATAATAATAATAATAATAATAATAATATTTTTAAAAAATAAAATAATAAGCAAATAAAAATTTAAATACTTTTTAAAAAATAAAATTAAAAATTATTATAAAACTACAAAATAAAATAAAAGAATATTTTTTTTTCCAAAAAATAAACAATATCTTTTTTTTGAAAAGATAAAATTTAAAAAATATTAAAAAAATAAAAAGTACATTTAGATTGCGTATGTAAAAGAAGTAAACAAAATTAACTATAATATTATAAAAAGTTTTGACTACAAGACAAAAAAACAAAAACAAAACAAAACAAAAGACCCAAAAAAACTCTTTTGAAAACTAGTTTTAAAAACTCTTAACCAAACAAATTTTTAATTTGTAAATTTCTAAAACTATTTCCAAAATATATAACTTAAAAATTAGTTTCAAAATTCATAACTAAACAAATTTATCAATTTTCAAAACTCTTTTAAAAAACATATCTTTTAAAATACAACTCAAAATTATTTTCAAAAATTAAATCAAATGGAGCCAATTATATCAAGAACTTCGTTATTGTCATCTACCTAAGTAGGGGAGAATCGAGGATGGCTTTTGCTTTTCTGCTTTCTGCTCTCTGCTGTTCTGCTGCGAGGATGGCTTTTGCTGCATTGTATCTTTGCTGTATGCTGTTTTTGTTTCCAGGTTTTTGTGCCTGGTTTTTGCTGGTCGTTTTTTTGTGTTATGTTGTTTTTCTCCCCTCTCTTCTTCTCTTGTTTTTCTTTTGTTGGTTCCTCACCAACTAGTGTTTGATACTTCGCTTTAGCTCCAAGCTCCTATTTATTGATGTAATTTACCATACCTTGTATGTTTTATCAATAAAGACTTTCTTTGCCGATCAATAAAAAAAAAAAAAAAAGTAGGGAGAATCGAGATATTGGGATTCGAACCTCAACCACGATTCAATCTTAATGTATCTCTTCTCCTTCAATAAGCAAACTTGATTTCTTGTGTGAGAAAATGACTGATCATTGAACATTGTAAGTTGCAAAATGAATGACATAAACCATGAACTGAAACCTGTAATCATGGACTTGGGACTGAAGATCTCTTCAACCGGAGTGAGAAAATGTAGTTACTAAAAAGGAAAATTTATATCCTTCAAACAACTAGGTCTCAAAAGGAGGGGAAAAAAATAAAAATAATAACTCATTTTTTCTATTTTTCTTTTTTTCTTCTTCTCTCCCTTGTTGGTATCATTATCTTTATACATATAATTTGATTATAGTTTATTTTAAATTGAAAATTTATGTCAAATTGTTTAGTTCAATTTCTGCTTATAACTTATTAGGCATAAATAACTTAAACTAAAAAACTTGATTATTTAAAAACTAAAATAGGAGTACTTTTAATTTCTATGTCTGATTATCAGTGAAAAATCTAGAAACCTCCTAGATATTGATTTGTGATTATGTATCAATTTTAAGCAGAATATAACAATCCCAATCAAACAATCAAGAGAAAGAGACACAAAGATTTTACGTGGAAAAATCACAATTGGACACCTTCCAATTGTGATCAAAAAACCACGGGCAACAGCCACAAGAACAATCCACTAAGAAGATATAAAGGAATTACACAGGTATCACTCTCAATTATCTAGCGAATTCACAACGCCTAATTGAACCAACCTCTATGTGCCTCTTCCAACCCCATCTTCAGCACGGAATTGTCTTTCTGATGAGCCACTCCGGATTCCCTCCAAAGCTTCAGGCTCGAATTCTTCAGAATTCACAACTGAAGAACAACTCTCTCTTTTGTGTATAACAAACAAACCTTTGATGTACTCTCTTTAAACCATGAGTTGAATACTCAATAAAACATCAAAGAAAAAATCAAAATATCCCCAGATATAAACCTTTAAGAACCAAAAAGAAGATCTGGAGGACTTCAATCAATTACTTAGTTTTGGGAGAAAACCAAGTATTTATAGAGAACCAAAAGTAATCCAAGATTGGGAAGAAAACAAACTCCTTGAGAAATCCGGATTCTGAGGCTCGCTCGAGCGAAGCTTTCCTGGCTCGAGCGAGGAGTGTATTTTTCATGATTTCTACTAGTGCCTTGGCTCGAGCGACGGATCCTTGGCTCGAGCGAGGAATACACTTCTTCAGGTTTTTGTATGGACGCAATCCTTGGCTCGAGCGAGCATTCCTTGGATCGAGCGAGAAAGTCTTGGCTCGAGCGAGCACTCCTTGGCTCGAGCGAGCAACGGCTGATATGCAATTTTGAATGCAATTTTGAATTTTGCTTCGGCCGCGAGCTGACCGGGCAGCTCGACCCCGTAATAATCAGCGAAGTGGCAATCTTGAGAGTATTAACATCACAAACTTCTCTGCATAGCTCGATTCGATTTTGGATTTGCATCTAAAAAACTCATAGCCTCACCGAAATAAAAGTGCGAAAAAAAATACATCTGAAAGGAGTTTTGTCAAACGGGGTTGCCAAAAATAAAAACCTAACAATCAGTTTTAGGTTAAAAAAAGTTCTACTAAACAGGGTAATAAATGATGGGATTTTGATTACTAGATTAAGTACTTGCTAAAAATATATGATGGAAAATGTTAGATTTCCCAAATATCGAGTGTAAGGATAAGACATCTTGTGTCATTTGCTAATAAAAAGTCATAAATATATAAAGTATTCAATCATTGTCTTCCACTAACCCAACAATGTTGTGGTTCCTACCGCCAATCAGCAATGTTCATTGGATGATGATATCATTACATAGTATCACCATTATATCTAATATTTACTCCAAATAAAGCTCTCTTAATTTGATTCACTTCATTGTGAATAAATTTGGGGGTTTCAATTGTGGGCGTCTACATTTTCCATATATAATGCATCATATAGCTAGCTGGGATTGCGAAGTCTTACTATGATTTTTTGCATTTCTCTCCTCTTTATTGATGTAATCCCATATGTAATTGTATTTTTAGTTTCATCAATAATATATATATATATATATATATATTTTTTGCTGATCAAAAAAAATATCTATAACTTTATTTGTAATGAATGGAGATATATTGATGTTTTTCAATTATTTATTTATTGATTTTTTTTTTGTTTTTTGGGGGCATAAGAGAGCTGTTAATATGTTAATAGTTAGATTATAACGCATGACAATATCTTTTCATAGACTCAAAAACTTCACTTACCTTAACATCTAAATGCCCCCTCCATGACCATTTGGGCAATTGCCCGGGGTGATTTTTTTTCCAATTTATATACTTATTTTTTTGTCTTGAAAATATTTGATACTCCTAAAAAGTAGTATGATAAATGTCAACTTTTGATTTATTATATAGGCTCAATTTGCTTACCATATTATTATGAGTGGATTTGTAAGTCTAAAAACGTGGATTTCTAATATTTCTCTTATTTTATTAAATTCAAAATTGTGAACTATTTATGTCATCGAAAACATCTTAATTATTATCAATTTATAGACTTTTTTCAAAATAAATCAAATGTGTCAATTACCATACTTGGACAAGGGTGTGGGATACTTTTATCAGACATTTTTTTATATATTTATACTTAACACTATCATTATATTTATATATTATTGTATAATTGCTTTAAAATAAATAAAATATAATTTTGATATTGTATGTGTTAGATTTTTATTCTTGGCAATCCCGTTTGACAAAACTCCTTTCAAGTTGTATTTGTTTTCGCATTTTTATTTCAGTGAGGCTGTGAGTTTTTTAGATGCGAATCCAACCCGAATCGAGCCTTGCAGATCAGTTTGTGATGTTAATGTTTTCAAGATTGCCACTTCGCTAATTATGACGAGGGTCGAGCTGCCCGGTCAGCTCGCGGCCCGAAGCAAAATGCAAAAATGCATTCAAAGTTGCCTGTCCGTTCATGTTATACTTTTCAAGATTTTCCAGTTTTGGCCTTCCCGCTCGAGCGGGGTTTGCAAGCTCACAGTATCTCTGTTTTGCCTGAAAAAAATACTGGAAGGTGTGATTCTCCGCTCGATCGGGGAAACGGACGCTCGAGCGGGGAGCCTACATGAAATCACAAAATATGAAGTCTCCGCTTGAGCGGGAAGACCCACGCTCGAGCGGACCGCACGATCCCAGATTTCCAGATTCATTATGGAGTTGGTTTTCTTCTAAAACAAGGTTTATTTTGGGTTTCTATAAGAAGTGGGATTACTTTGGAGTTCTGCAAGAAGTTGGTTTTCTACAAACAAGAAGTTGGTTTTCTTTCCCAACTAGGATTGCTTTGGATTTTCTATAAATAGTTGGTTTTCTCTCAAAACTAGACTACTCATTGATTGAATTCCTCCAGATCTGTTTTTTTGTTCTTAAAGGTTTATATCTGGGGATATTTTGTTATTTTCTTTGATGTTTTATTGAGTATTCAACTTATGGTTTAAAGAGAGTACATCAAAGATTTGTTTGTTATATACAAAAGAGAGAGTTGTTCTTCAGTTGTGGATTCTAAAGAATTCGAGCCTGAAGCTTTGGTGGAATCCGGAGTGGCTCATCAGAAAGACAATTCCGTGGTGAAGATGGGGTTGGAAGAGGCACATAGAAGTTGGTTCAATTAGGCGTTGTGGATTCGCTAGATAATTGAGAGCATACCTGTGTAATTCCTTTATATCTTCTTAGTGGATTGTCTTGTGGCAGTTGTCCGTGGTTTTTTTATCACAGTTGGAGGTGTCCAATTGTGGTTTTTCCACGTAAAATCGTTGTGTCTCTTTGTCTTGATTATTTGATTGGATTGTTTATATTCTGCTTAAAATTGATACATAATCACAAATCAACATCTAGGAGGTTTCTAGATTTTTCAATTGGTATCAGAGCAGGTCGTTCTATTTTTTTTAAAAAATTATTATTTTTTAGAACGAGATCTTGTTTGATTTGTGATAATGGATTCAATTCGTGAGGGAAATTCTATGGTTCGACCACCCCTACTTGACGGATCCAATTATTCTTTTTGGAAAGCTCGGATGAGATCTTTTTTAAAATCTATTGATAAAAAAGTTTGGCAATCCGTCATGAATGGGTGGACTGAACCAACGATTACTGTTGATGGAGTAACTTTCCCCAAACCAACTGATAAGTGGGACACAACTGATTACCAAAATAGTAGCTGGAATAGTAATGCTATCAATTCTCTCTTTTGCGCTGTCACACCTGAAGAGTTTAGCCAAATTTCTAATTGTGAAGTCGCAAAATAGGCTTGGGATATCTTACAAACTATTCATGAGGGTACTCCTTCTGTTAAACGATCAAAACTTCAAAGGCTCACATCTAGTTTCGAAAACCTTTCAATGAAAGATAGTGAGACCTTTGATGAATTTTATGCGAAGTTGAGTGACATTGTTAATTCCAGCTTCAATTTAGGTGAAAAAATACCAGAATCCAAAGTTGTGGGAAAAATTTTGAGATCCTTGCCCGATCGGTTCCAACCAAAAGTTATGGCCATTGAGGAGGCTCAAGATGTTGACAACCTCAAGCTAGGTCAGTTGGTTGGAAATCTCCAAACTTATGAGGCACATAGAAATTTCAAAAAGAAACAAAAAGATGTTGCTTTTAGTAGTGCTCATAAAGTGGTCGAGGATTCTGATGAGGACTATGAGATAGATTCCAAGATTATGGCTGCTTTTGTTAAACATTTTAAAAAATCCTTTTTGAATAAAAATCCTAATCTTTTGAAATCTACTCATTCTCATAAATCTAAAGGCAAAGATAAAGTCAAAATTAATTCTATAGCCAAGAAGGAGAAAGGAAAGATACAAGGGAACTCTGAAAGCATCCAATGCTATGAATGCCTAGGATTTGGCCACTTTGCTTTAGAATGCCCCACTCGTTTGAGGAAGAAAAAAGCCCTCGCCATCACTTGGGATGATGAATCATAATCTAATGGAGATGAAAGTGACAACGAAGATCAAGGCGAAGAGGGACATAAGCCATTCCTTGCTTTCATGGCGGCTTCCAAAACCGAAGGACGAACAGAGTCTTTGAAGAGGTCAGTTGAGAATACCACTGATGATGAATCATCGGAGAGTGATCATGAAGAGCTTGAGCAAGCCTATGAAAAGCTGTATAAGGAGTCTCTTAATTTATTCAAATTGAATGACAAACTCACAAAGAAACTCAAAGCATGTGAAAGTGAGAATGTCAAACTTAAAGAGGAGATTTCCGAGGCTAGGATCAATGCCATCAAGATAGCTGATGATCAACAAGTTCTTTGTGCAAAACTGTTGACTTGTGAGACAGAGAGGAATGAGCTACAGGAAACTCATACCATGTATGAAGAAAAGATTGAATCTCTCGAGATATCACAAGTTGCCTTGGAAGAACTAATGATCAAGAAAGAGGAAGAGCTCAAGTGTGCCATGGTTACCATTGGTCTTTGGAACAAAGGATCAAAGACTTTGGAGGATATCATTGGGTCTCAACAAATCTGTTCAGACAAGAGTGGCATTGGCTTTGGAGATAAGAGAGAGCAAAAATAGAGTGCTTCCACATCTCATGATACAAGAACTCAAGGAAAGGGAGGACAAAAGATTCAACGAGAGGAAAGACTTCTCAAACTCCCTAGAGTTGGTAAGGTAAAAGAAAAGAAGGTACACTCTGTACACCCTGTTTTTATTTGTCATCATTGTGGTATGCATGGCCATATTCGTCATTTTTGTTATAAGTTGCATGGGAGAGTGTCTCAAAACGGTAGAAATTCGAATACTTTTTGGGTTAGGAGACAACCTTACATGTCTAGGCGGAATACCAAGATTCATGAGGGTGTTCACAACACCACGACATTTACCAAGACCACTAGACCTGATTTTGTTAAGACCAAAAAGATTTGGGTGAGAAAACTTGACTTGTGTTAATTTGTTTATTTGTTTTAGTTTTTGGGTTTCTGTGTGTTTTTTTAATGAGAAAAAAAAAATGTGTGCATGTTCGTTTTTTTTTTGTCTTGTTTTGGTTAAGAAAAAAAAATCCAAAAAGATTTTCTTAGTATGGTTTTGCAAGCTTGAAATTTTTGAGTGGTCCTTGGTGCATATTGGAATTGATGAGAATAACCATTACATGTTAATATGTGTGTGCTTTCTGTGGTCATTACTCATTTTGGAGTGTGTGTTCTTTGATTAGTATGTCTCATTCTATACACACTCTTGGATTAGCAAATTTTGGAGTCTTCCATCTTAGTGATTATTTTTTTCATGGACTTCTGGCATTGTATATTTTGCTTTTCGAGAGGAATTGACCTATACTAGCATATCATGTGTGATGTTGAGTCTCTTAACCACCTTCCACCTTTTTGCATCTTCACGGTTTTCCCCTCTATTTTTTGTAGTCCAGCCATGAGGAAAAGGCTACCTCAGAGTCACCAACCAGGCCATCCTTAATATATCCATGCTTCTCTGGTTCGGTTTCCATACTCTCGAGCGTGTCAACCGCCAATGAATGTGCAAAAAAAAAAAGAATGTGCAAAAGAAAAAAGAAAAAAAAAAGTGCAAAAGAAAGAAAATAAAAAGATGTGAAAAAAAAAAGAGAGAAAAAGGGATTCATTGTTTGAGGGGGAGCCTCCGCCTTTACTCACCAAATACCCCTTGATTCCTAGTGGTTTGACTTTCCTTTGTTGTGCTTAGATTCTCTTGTCAGAGGTCTAGCTTTCATATCACTACTAGGATTTGAATCTTGTGTTTGTCGAACTCCAAGAGTAGTCACACACACACTTTTATCATGGAATCTATGCTTTTCACATCATGCATCACTTTCTTTTATGAGGAATCTTCTAGAAGCTGTGCACATTGTGTTTTCAAGTAATTGTGTTTCTTGGATAGTCTTGTGTGTTTTAAGGTCCAAATCTGAAATTCATTGCTCGCTCCACCATATTATTTTTTGTTGGTTCTCATGATGTATTCATGCCATGTGTCTGGTGCATGTGTCTTAGTTTTCAGGTTTTCATGCTGCATGTTCTTAAAATCTCCAAGTCGTTTTTATTCATGTTTTCTATCTCATGTTTCAAGATAGTCTTATATTTTTTTTTCATATACTCTTGTGGGACTAATAATTGTTTTGGAGATTGTGGCACTCATAGCTGTTTTGCAGATCATGATCTTGTGAAAGAAGTTTGTTTTTGTTGGCTGTAATAGGTTGGGGTGATTAGGATTTTATTTGTTAGATGTGTTTTGTTACGGCATTGCCAAAGGGGGAGATTGTTAGGTTTTTATTCTTGGCAATCCCGTTTGACAAAACTCCTTTGAAGTTGTATTTGTTTTCGCATTTTATTTCAGTGAGGCTATGAGTTTTTTAGATGCGAATCCAACTCGAATCGAGCCTTGCAGATCAGTTTGTGATGTTAATGTTTTCAAGATTGCCACTTCGCTGATTATGACGGGGGTCGAGCTGCCTGGTCAGCTCGTGGCCCGAAGCAAAATGCAAAAATGCATTCAAAGTTGCCTGTCCGTTCATGTTATACTTTTCAAGATTTTCCAGTTTTGGCCTTCCCGCTCGAGCGGGGAAATGGGCGCTCGAGCGGGGTTTGCAAGCTCACAGTATCTCTGTTTTGCCTGAAAAAAATACTGAATGTGTGATTCTCCGCTCGATCGGGGAAACGGACGCTCGAGCGGGGAGCCTACATGAAATCACAAAATATGAAGTCTCCGCTCGAGCGGGAAGACCCACGCTCGAGCGGACCGCGCGATCCCAAATTTCCAGATTCATTATGGAGTTGGTTTTCTTCTGAAACAAAGTTTATTTTAGGTTTCTATAAGAAGTGGGATTACTTTAGAGTTCTCCAAGAAGTTGGTTTTCTACAAACAAGAAGTTGGTTTTCTTTCCCAACTAGGATTGCTTTGGATTTTCTATAAGTAGTTGGTTTTCTCCCAAAACTAGACTACTCATTGATTGAATTCCTCCAGATCTTTTTTTTTTTGTTCTTAAAGGTTTATATCTGGGGATATTTTGTTATTTTCTTTGATGTTTTATTGAGTATTCAACTCATGGTTTAAAGAGAGTACATCAAAGATTTGTTTGTTATACACAAAAGAGAGAGTTGTTCTTCAGTTGTGGATTCTGAAGAATTCGAGCCTGAAGCTTTGGTGGAATCTGGAGTGGCTCATCAGAAAGACAATTCCGTGGTGAAGATGGGGTTGGAAGAGGCACATAGAGGTTGGTTCAATTAGGCGTTGTGGATTCGCTAGATAATTGAGAGCATACATGTGTAATTCCTTTATATCTTCTTAGTGGATTATCTTGTGGCAGTTGCCCGTGGTTTTTTGATCACAGTTGGAGGTGTCCAATTGTGGTTTTTTCACGTAAAATCGTTGTGTCTCTTTGTCTTGATTGTTTGATTGGGATTGTTATATTCTGCTTAAAATTGATACATAATCACAAATCAACATCTAGGAGGTTTCTAGATTTTTCAGTATGTTATATATAATACTATTTTATTCTTACATAATAAATTAAATATATGAAAACATGACTCTATTTTGTAGAGTTTCCATATTAAATTTAAAATTTAATAAGTCCAATTTTTAAATATGCACAACCACACCTGAAAACATAGATTGCAATACGAGTACATGTAAATAAGGTTTGATATTCAAAAGGGAAACAATACAATCATGTTAACTTATACTCAAAAGTTCTAATGGATCTTTCTTTTTTTCTTTTTGTTAACAAATATTTTAATAATTACAAAAAAAAAAAAAAAGACAGTTGAGTTTTTTTTTGCATACTGGATTAGGATTAATACGTCTAATCCTTTTAAATTCTATTGCAACGAGAATCTCTTGTTTTAAAATTTTCATTTTTATAAGTAATTATTCTGTATTTTCAAAATACGATGCTAGTTATGCACAGTCCAATAATAAGACTATATGCTTACGACGGCTCATAAAAAAAAATAAAAAAAAATAAATAAGAGAAGCAAAAGATAATATGAACAAATTATGAATAATCATTAGTTGAACACATGGTCAATATTCTAAACCCATGTAATAATTTATGCCTTTTTACATAAATCTGTCATCAACACACACGGATGGACATATAATAACACCTTATTTTTCTTCCTAACACAAAGGCTTACATGAACAACATAACATACAACAAATACTTTGCAAGTTTGAAGTCCCTTTCACTATCACATTCTTGGAGAAATTTGAACACAACTCCCCGAGTTACAGAATGAATCACAGAAGAGAAATTACACTCAAACATGGCAGCTAATTGGCTCGACGAGGTGGAGGAGGAGGCAATATGTATGGCAAACCTTTGGATGCAGTAATCGAATCTCTTCAGTTCTTGTCATGAAACCTCTGAATATAATCTGAAAATCTATTATCAGTAATCATTAACTTCTGAGACCATGTAAGAAGAGCCCTTGTTCTCACTTGGATCCATCAAGTAAGAGTATGACATGGAATCACTCTCTGGTTCTTGTGACTTCTGAGTCTGACTCCCTTGGATTTGAGAAACCTTCAAGACATTCTTGGGAGGGACTATGCCTTTTCGGCCTGAACGGTTTTGATCAGGTAGGGTATGTCCCACACTAGTTGTTCCTAAACTTAAACTTGCAAGAGAGATAGAAGAGAGTTTGATGAAATTCACCACCATTTGCATGGATTTCTCACAAAGAGATTTGTTCTTGTGGTTGTTGGCCTTCTTGGTCATGGCAACTTCTTAGCTTACAAGTTACAAAGTATTTCTAATAATTTATGATTTGTCACAAAACCATTGAAACAACCGTGTATATATGGGTTATTATGATTCTTGCTTTGAAGAAATTTTTTTTTTTTTTTTTTTTTTTTTCAAAAGGTGAAATTGTTCTGTGTGGTTTTCTTGAAAAAATGGATGGGCTGAATGCTTGATTGCTACTCAATAAGGCTTCTTTTTCGTGGGGTGGGTCATTGCATAATGGCATAAAGTCAGGCTGCTTTTGTTTTTGTTTTTCTGGAGAGGCATATATGAAAAATGTTTGACATCCTAAAAACGTACTCATAATTTCACTTATAATAATGTGGTAGGATATATATCAATTTTTAATTAATTACACGTTTAATAATATGGGCCCAACTCCCATGTCACATTATTATGAGTGAATTTGTGAATATAAATGTATGGGTCTCTAGCATTACTTGACATATTTATCAACAATTAGGAATAGAAAGTAAGGGTGACCATTGGCCCGATGGCCCGCCTAGCCCAACTCGATATCTTTAAGATTTGAAAAAAATATTTAACCCATAAAACTGGGTTAGACAACAGAATTTAGCTCATTTAATTTTTTGGTTGCGCTTGGAATAAAGAGTTTTAGCCCAGTCTAGTCCAGCCCGTTTATTTAGAAAATACTAATTTTAATTTTTATATTATTTGATTAAAAAATAAATTAGAAAAATGGTAAAAGATAAAGAAAAAGACATATATATAAACTTCTTTCTATAGCTTATATTAAAGTACTTCGTAAAAGATTATATTTATTTTATAATTAAATTTTATTAATATTTTAAATTCAAATAATTATTAAAAAGATTTAAATAATTTAATAGTCTTTCAAGATGAAAATAATAATAATTCATATTTATTAGGTTTGAGATTTAAACATTCTTTTAGGATCCGGTTTGAAATGATTAGGTTAGGTCCAATGTCAGGTCAAATTGAATTTGAAATGACACACATATTCTTATTAAATAGTGTCATTCCAACTTGAATTGGAATCCGACCAAAACCGATATTTGTCTACCCCTAAAAAGTATCTATGGCCCTATTTGGTAGAATTTATTTCTAGTTTATTTCAGCTTTTAGCTTAATTTAAGCTATTTTTATGTGTTTGGTTCAACTTAACAATACAGCTTATAGCTTTTTGTAAGGAAAAAATCAACTTATTCTTTGAGTGGGGGAGGAGAATCTTAATTTATAAGTCAAAAATCAGCTTATGTTCACAGCTATAAGTTATAAGCTGTTGAGCTATAAGCTATAATCACTTTCCCACAGCTCTACCAAACGGGGCCTATATCATTTTTGAAGCTATCCAACATATATTTTACGAAAACAAAATTAACCACAGGTGTAACATGATGCGATTGTTGATTCTGCATCCATTGTTAAAACAAAAATGCTTTAGAGCTCTAATATAGGAGCTCTAATAACTCTAATGGAAAGGTGGGACCCACCCTGATGTGATGTTTGTGCCTTGCTTTGTTTCTTTTTTTTTTTTTTTGCTTTGACACATCACTAGAGCTCAAATTAGAGCTCTAGATTTAGAGCTCTCTAGCATTTCCCTTGTTAAAAACAGAAGTCTAAGAAGCTTCAAATGATAAAAAAAATAATATAATTTGTGAAATAGTAATAAATCTTTCCGTACAAATAGATAAAATATTAAAGTCAGAAATACTGCATGAAAATATAGTTCCTATGTCTAGGTCGTGTCCCTGTTAGTGCATGACCTGGCGTAACAGATTAATAGCGGCCTACCTTGAGAATTTAGTTGCACTTTTTTCTTCTTTTTTTTTAATTTTTATAATTGAATGTTCGGATCAACTTATCCGTACTTCAACTAAATCTCAAAATTTTAAAATTAACGATCAAACAAACATCCAATAATATCAAAATTTGAGATGTTTGATTTTTATAAGTTTCAAATTTGCAACCTCTTGGTAATAAGTCCTATAATTATTATTTTTTTATCTATTAAGTCAAATCTATTGAAGTTAAAATTTAGTTACACTTACTTGCAAGTGTACAATCACAATGTGAAAGTGTCAAAGGAATAGCTTTTTAATTGTCCAAAACATCAAACTAAATAAATGTGTGTCAAAGAATTTCAGCGTAACTCAAGTAATTATACTTCTAAATTTTTAATGAGACATTTGGAATTCAAGCTTACAGAGAAACATCAAATACTTTTTGCTAACCTAATTTATTAGGAGCAAGTTCAAAGCTACAAGTGCTTTTAAAGAGTACACTTTTTATTTCAACTAAACTCCTTAGAAATTTATCATTTGGTTTAGTTTTTGAATCATAATTTGAGTTGTGAATTGTATTTTGAGTTTTAAATTTTTAAAATGAATTTTGAAAAGAGAAAATTTATTTAGTTATGAGTTTTGAAAAAAGTTTTGAGTTGTATTTTGAATTTTGAGTTTTTGAATTTTAAGTTGTATTTTAAATTTTTTTGAGTTTCTTTGAGTTAATCACAAAAAAAATCCCTAAGGTTTCGCATGTTTTTCAATTAAACCCCAGAGTTTTAATTTTGACAAATTAAACTCTGGAGTTTCATCCATGTTTCAATATGAACCCTTCATCTATCTCCGTCCATCTCTGTCTCATTTCATTTTCTTCCTTCTTTCCTTGTATCTCTCTCGTCATAATTCCGTTTCACCTCATTTTTGTATCGTTGGATTCACCTCATAGCCTAATTTTCATTCCACCCCTTATACGCCTTGTTCCATTTTTTTTTTTTTTTTTGCATGCCATCGAAGCTTCGAAAATTGGCTACAAATAAGATTTTTCTTCTTCAATTTTTTTTTTTTTCCTTTGCTGCTATCACGACAATATTCTTGGCAGCGAAGAAGCAAAAGATGATGCTATCACGGCAGAAAAATCTTATTTTTAAGGGTTTGGCTTCCCTCCAGTCCATGATCGAACTAGAGGGTGCTATTAGGCCTGTGGGGGCTCACCATGAGTCGCGTTTCGATAATTCGAACCATTCAGTATGTAGAACTCGTTGAGTACTATATATTTGTAAAAAATCAATTGATCGGATATCGATAGTTACGTGATCAAATTAGTTTTGTGTTAAAAAAAAATGAACAGTAAAAAAATAAACGGTTGACAAAAATCTGATGCCATGAGATAGTTATCGATATCCAATCAACGTGATTTTTTACAGGCATATAGTACTCGATAAGCTCTACACATTGAATGGTTCAGATTATCGAAACGTGACCCATGGTGGATCTTCACGAATCCAACAACACTCTACAATTCAATCATTGACTGGAGGGAAGCCATACCTATTTTTAACGCCCCTACCAAACATCAAGTTAGCACAGCACCATTTTCTCTCTCTTCCTCCCTCTTTGTCGTTTTGATCTTCAACAAATAAAACAAAATCAATTCATTTAATTTTCCAAACCTCATATGAACTTAATAAAAAAAAACTCATATGAACAACAGATGCACATATATATGTACACACACAAATGAAAACTTCTTTATTTACAGCAAAGAAAAAAAAATTCTATATCAATTAATTTTTGAATCTGTTTAACTGATACAAATATATACACACATTGAAACTTCTCTTTTTTCTTTTTCTTTTTTTTTAGCGAAGAATACAAAATCATGTTCATTGTTATCTTATATGTACAGAGAGTTATGTTTGGGATGTCCTAAAAAAGTGCACTTTTTGACTTATTGGTGGGTTTGAGTTGGGTTTGGGTTGGGTTTGATGTGATGTGTTAGAGGGGTGATGTGATTTAAATAAGATGATGTGACTTAAATAAGATAGTGACTTTTTGACTTTTTGGCTTATTTAGTACATGCCAAACTAGCCCTCACATGGAACTACTTATTTGATTTCCAACTAAGAAAAAAAGATCCAATTCAATTAATTTTCAAATCTGTTTCTGTTTAATTTTTTTTTTCCCCCTAGCAAAGAATACCAAACCCAGTTTAATTGACTTCCAAATCTCATATGACCAAACAAATATATATATATCTACATATATACACATAGATAATCATGTAAGAACTTCTCAATTTGTTTTCAGAGAAGTAATGGATAATGGTTGATTGGAAACTAAAAATATTGTTGGAAAAAAAAAAACAAAAAGAAGAGAAAATTATTATTTTTAGCCAATTTTCGGAGCTCCGACGGCATGCAAAAAGAGATGGAACAAAGCGTATCAGGGGTGAAATGAAAACTAGGCCATGAGGTGAATACAACGACGCAAAAAATGAGACGAAATAGAGTTATGATGAGGGAGATACAAGGGTTTAAACAGGTGAGTTTGAATCTGAAAGAAGGAAGAAGATGAAGTGAGACGAAGATGGACGAAGGGTTCACATTGAAACACGGATGAAATTATAGGATTTAATTTGTCGAAATTGAAACTTTGAGGTTTAAATTCAAAAACACGCGAAGCCTTGGGGCTTTTTTGTAATTAACAATTTTTTTTTAAAATATCTAAAAATTTTCTTTATTTTAATTTATTAGGGTAAATATTTTTTATTGTAAATATTTTTTTTAATGTACACTATATTTATACCATTTGTGCGATGTTTTTTTTATTTATAAATATTTAAGAATTGAAAAATATTTTTTTATTTTAATTATATATTTTAGATTTTTTATTTTATTTTATTTTATTTTTTAAATTTTTTAATATTTTAAATATTGTTTTAAACTTTTTTTTAACTTTTTTGATAAATATTAAATTTTTTTAATTTTAAAAAATTTTGGATCGCCATGTATATTTAAATTGCAACAAATTATTTGGCCAATACTTAAAAAATAAAATATTTTTTTTGAAAAAATAAAAATAGTACAAAAATATTATTCAAAAATAAAAATAAAAACTACATTTTTGAAAAAAAATATAAAATAAAAAATAATTTTAAAGAACATAATAAAAAAATTTGAATTTTTTTCTTTTTTAAATAGAGTTTTGAGAAGAGTTTGATTATGAGTTTTGAAAATAGTTTTTAAATTTAGTTTTGAGTTATATGTTTGATTATGAGTTTTAAATTTTTTTTGGATCCAAATCACGATTTCAAAACAAAATCAAACGCTAACTTTATTCCAATATTATCTTTATTCAGCTAGTCATTTTAAATAACTATGTTTTTTTAGTTTACATTTTCCCCAAAAAAAAAAAAAAAAAAGAAAAAAAAAAAAAAGAAAAAGGGAGATAGCTAGCAAAAATGAAGTGAGGCTAAACAGGTAACTGTTTGACTAGCAAGTTTGAGATAGGTGCTCAAGACAAGATAAAATGTCCAAGAGCATTTTCAAGGTTGTGTCAAATTTTTTACTAAATTTTGAGTAAAAATTTAATAAAAAGAAATTTTTATAAAATATTGTTACAAGTTCAGTTGTCCAGAAGGATGTTTGCGAGGACGTCCGACCATGTGTAAAAATTGATGTTGAGATAAAGAAAGCTTGATTGTTCAGAAAGATGTCCGCAAGAACGTTCGAGCGAATGTTTGGTCCAACGGCTACCTGCGAAATTTGATGAAGGATAAAAACTCCCTTGATTTAACAAAAGATTTGGTTCTTCCATCATTTGATATTAATTTGATAAAAGAGTTAAAACTGAGTTTTAAGACCATCTCCAACGTTGCACCAGATTCAGCATCAAATTTGAATTTGATGAAAAAATTCACATTTTCTCTCTCCAATGGTTTCACCAGAGTGGTATCAAACTGAGAACGGAGCAAAAGTTTCATCAAACTGAGGATCTGTGTGAGATTTCACCATTTCATTGTGCTGTAACGTTGGAGGTGGGCCTACCGGTCAACCGGCCGGACGTCCGACCGGTTGACCCACCAGTCGACCGGCTCATGCAAAAATTGGCCTGCGAACTGGTTCAAATGGTTCAAAAAAAATTTTGAACCGGTCGACCGACTGGTCAACCCACCGGATGTCCCATTTCCTTTTAATGCACACTACAGTAACCATAACCATTGAAGCTACGCGTATCAGATCAAGAAAATCAACTTTTTTTTACTCAGATTTGGTGAAAATTTTACTGAACCGTTGGAAATACTCTAAGGTGTTTATCATGAAATAAATTTGATGAATGATTACAAATAACCTAACAATAACGTATTTAGATAACCCATTAGAATTGTCCTAAACTTGTTAACATCCTACCTAATGTTAAAAATAATATATATATATATACTATATATTAAGTAAAAGGGGTTTTTAACTCCAAGGCCTGTGGAGCTCCAATCTCCTAATCCTAATTTTCTAATTTTTTGATTTAAAAAAAAAAAAAACCTCAGCATTTATTGACTTCTCCCAACCCAACCTCAGCATTTATTGACTTCTCTCAACCCACAATCCCTTTTGACTTCTCTCATAATTATTGCAACACCCTTTTCAATTTCTCCTGGTTACACACAAAAATAAAAATAAAAAAGATAAGAATTTGCTATAGATCTCAAAAAGATATAACATCTAAATTTGAATTATGATTTAATAATATAATGGAAGAGGGGTCACTGCTGTGGTTAAAACACAGCAGTGACTGCTGTGGTTCAATTTTAAGGTGTATTATGTATATATTTTTATGATCCGAACCGTTCATTTTATAGGGTTTGTTGAGTACTTCATTCCTACCAAAAATCATATTAATCGGATATCAATGACTATATGATCGATTAATATATTTTTTATGTAGTTTTTCAAAAGAAAAATTTATTGTTTATTTTTTTGGTTATCGATCATATAGTTATTAATATCCGATTAATATGATTTTTGGTAGGAATGAAGTACTCAACAAACCCTATAAATGGAACGGTTCGGATCATAAAAATATATACATAATACACCTTAAAATTGAACCACAGCAGTCACTGCTGTGTTTTAACCACAGCAGTGACTCCTTGTCCTAATATAATTATGTATTTTTTTATGTATATCTATCAAAATTTTAAATCACTTAATGTGACAAATTATTCAATTTTTCAAAATTATTGATTTTTAATTTACAAAATAGATTAAAAAAAACTATTGACTGATTTATTTATTTAATAACAAAAATATTTCATAATCTCTCCCTCCTAATCTCTCTCACAAATTTTCTCTTCCCCAAAAAATCAGATAATATTTTGTATTAAAGTTGTAGATATCTACCTATATTTTATATATTATATTATAACATAACAAAAAAAAGGCAAATTACACTAACAGTCCCTATAGTTTAGGGATTGTGTCACTTTAGTCCCTGACTTTTCAATTGTGACACATTTGACCATGAATTTTGAATCTTATTCCAAATAAGGACAGTTAACATACCATTGCTTAATTTCAAGGACAAAATAGTCAATTTGATAAAATATAAACTAATTTGACAAAAATAAATGTCAAAAAAATATTTTAAAATTTTTAAAAATTATTTCTACCCACCAAAAATAAAATTATGTAAAATTGATAAAAATTAATAAAAATTACATGATTAATTTTTAAAAATTAATTTTACATGATTATCATCCAAATACATAATAAAAATTAATTTGGTAAAAAAAGAAATAAATGTCTAAAAGATTTATCAATTTTATATAATTTTATCTTTAGTAGGTAGAAATAATTTTTAAAAATTCAAAAATAATTTTTTAACATTTATTTTTGTCAAATTAATTTATATTTTATCAAATTGACAATTTTGCCCTTGAAAAATCCAATAATATATTCAATTGTCCTTACTTGGAACAAGATTCAAAATTCAGGGTCAAATGTGTCACAATTGAAAAGTCAGGGACCAAAATGACACAAGCCCCAAACTATAGGGACTGTTAGTGTAATTCACCCCAAAAAAAACTAAAAAACTAAAAAAAAAAATCTTTAAAGTTTATCTAAATGAACTTTAAATCAATAAAACTCACATGTCTATTACATATCTAACTCACATCACAACTTACCTAAATAATAATAATTAAAAACAAATGGAAACCACAGATAAATTAAATTTTAAAAAAAAAAGATACCCACAACTCCATTTTAAACAAATTGAAAAAAAATACCTGAATAGAAACCACACAAAAATAAAAAGATATATCTATAGTATATATTAAGCAAAAGGGGATTTTTAACCCTCAAGGCCTATGGGAGCTTCAATATCTCAATCTGAATTTTTTAAATTTTTTATTTAAAAAAAAAACCTCAGCATTTATTGATTTGGTCAAAATTCCCTGATCAACATTTAAAATCCCTTCATACAAATAATTATAGATACAATTCGTGTATAGTTACTGTAATACCCTTTTCAACTTCCCCCATACACTATGGTTAGTGATAAGAAAAAAATCTTAAAAAACATAATTTATGTATTAAAAAAATCTAAAATAAATATAAATATCTATAATTATTCCGTGCATAGTACGGGTGATAAGCTAGTATACATATATATAAATTTCAAAAATAGCGGACTAAGTACCAACAACTAAACTCTTGTGTAGCAACGAAAGAGAAATACACTCCAAAGGCAATATCAAATGAATCAGATGATCTTTATTGCATAATTATAATAAAATAAAATAAATTCATTACACATACAATGATTATGAATTAATTGTGCAAACTTCTCATTATTACAAATTAAAAGAAAAAAAAGGAAAAAAAGAAGTCATTATACCCATTAATGTGATTTTTTATTTTTATTTCATCACTATTGGATGATGTACAATAGTGACTATACACATTTTATCAATGGGAATAATGACTATACACATTTTAGAGAAGTGTTATTTCTAATGATATTTTTTCCTTGAATTTAAACACTTAGACTGCGTTTGATTTATAAATTTTGTAAAGAATCTGAAAAAAGAAAAGAAAAATATAGATGAAATATAAATGAAATATAACTATATTTTACCTACGTGTCACACAGTTTTTTTTTTTTTTTTCCCCCTTTTCAAGTCACTCCCCAAATCCATGAACCAAATATAAACTTTAGAGAAAAAATGCAATTTAAATAGTATTTTGTATTAAGTAAAAAGGGTTGAATTAGTCTTAAATTCAAATCTAAACTTGAGTATCACATTTGGGCTTGTGAGGCCCACCATGAGTTTCATTTTAATAATAAAAACGTACATTTTGTAAGGCCATTTGTGTATATTATCCATGAAAAACAATAAGTCGATCCGATAATCATGACATTTTCATTTTATCGCAATTGTTTTTTAAAAAAAAAGACAACAATTCTGTTTTGAAAATATACCACTTTTTTTTTTTTTTTTGAGACAAATGAGATAAAATGAAAATGCTATGTTTTTCAGATTAGTCAATATTTTTTCATGAATGATATACTAAAAGAATCCTATAAAATGAATGGATCGGATCATCGAAACAAAACGTTATTGCGAGTCTCATGAGTCCAAACATAATGTTCAAATTCAAATTAAAATTGAGATAAACTTAATCCAAATAAAGATGTGGTTAGCAATCACATCTTGTAAAAATATGTTAGAAATAACACTTTTAAAAAAATTATAAAAAAAAAAAAAAAAACATGATTACAAATCACACCTCATAATTTAAGAATAAAATTTGTTTATACATTATTTGTTAAATTTTGAATTTTGAATTTTTATTAAAGAAGTAAAATGTTTAGGGCCCAAGTTTAACACAAAAGAATTTTATTTTTATTTTTATTTTTATACAATCATATCAAAACTCAAAAGTACACTTGGTAGATATATAATAAAAATATCAGGATAAATTACACAAACCTCTCTTGAAGTTTATAAAAAATATAGTAAATTCTACAATTTTAATATAATTACATTGAATTTTCTTAATATTTTAATTCATATAATTTTTAACTCTTTTCATCAATAATTTGTTAGTTTTATGAATGAAAAAATGATTTTAACATCTCTTCTATACTGAAATATATATTTTACCTTATTTATTTTTTTATTTTCAAACTATTTATATTAGTTTCAGTCTATTTAACCTTATTAAAATTGAGATAAGTGTAATTACATCAAAGTTGTGAGTCTTGTTATATTTTTCCAAACTTTAAGGGAGATAAGTGTAATTTATCTAAAATTGTATGGGCCATAAAAAAAAGTATCGTGAAAGGTGAGTGTATGATATAGATTTAAGGATCCAATTTATCTCATATTTGAGATTAAAATTGGATCGTTTAGTCTGGCTCATATGCTCATTTTTAAAAACCGTTTTAATAATACGAATCATTTAATATATAAAATTCATTAAATATTACATTTTTATAAAAAAATCACATGAATATCTCCGTAGCATCAACATGGCCTGCCGTCAGTCAAAGTCACCCAAGTCTTCGTTGTGCATTAGCGTGTCACGACTTCTGATCCCAAAAAAATAACTAAAACAAAAAAAAGCGCGTCACGACTTTTTGGAGAAAGATTAATGGTTAAGACTTCAAAATAGGTGACTTTCCAAATAAAAAAATCCAGTTATCTTTTTAAATATAAAATTTTTTTTTCTCCAATAACATTTTATAATTAAAAAAATTTATAAAAAAAAAAACTCATTTCCCAAACACCGACATTGGATATCATGATTGTACCATGTCACATTAATGACTAGGAGAAGTTATTGGTTTGGTCCTGGTACCGTCCCGTAGTGATAATATATATTTTAATTTGTAAAAATTAAATTTTATAATTTTATATTAAGTAATTAAAAAATGTAAAAAAAAAATATCAATATTTATAATTGGCAAAAGGTGTAATCACGTAGTGCCCATAAATTAACTAATAATTTTTCAATAACTTGGTATCACAAACTAATCAGCTAGCTACTCACACTTTGTTTTGAAAAAGAATACAAATCAATAACTTCACTTTAAACATTCATAACATTAAATTTTAAACAGAAAGGATTTGAATTCCGTTAATCATTTAACTTGAAAAAGCATTTAAGCTGGGTGAATTTATTTTTGGGTCGATTTTAGTAATTTGAATCGTTTATTTTTTAAAATTTATTAAGAAGAATACTTTTTAAAAAAAATTACGATGATCGAATATCAATAACTATATATTTGAATTATATTTGTTTTAAAAAATTAGAGAATAAATATAATTTTAAAAATAGTCATCTATTTTTTATAATATAAACATAACTCAAATATATAACTATCAATATCATCATAATTTTTTATATAAATATTTTAATTAATAAATTTTAATAAGTGAATGGTTCGAATTTTAAAGGGAAAATTACATATACCTCCTCGAGGTTTAGAAAAATTACAGATACCCCCCTGAGGTTTGAGAAATTACAGATATCCCCCTGAAGGTTATATTTGCATGACAAATTAGGGGGCAATTTGTTATGAAAATATAAACCTCAGGGGGGTATCTGTAATTTTCGAAACCTCAGGGGATATCTGTAATTTAGCTAAACCTCGAGGGAGGTATATGTAATTTGCCCAATTTTTAAAAGACTAAGGCCCATAACAAAAATAATTTTTGACTTTTTAAAATTTTAATTTTTTGTATTTTGTTATCTTTAGTAAATTTTTTTATATTTTATTTTTTTTTTTAAATGCACCAAATCTAAATATTCTTAAAAAATAAAATATTTATGAAGAAATTTTTTTTAAATATAATAACTACAAAAAAATACTAAAATATATTGAATTTTTATATTTTTTGTACTTAGTGATTTTAAAAAAAAAATTGACAAGTTTTGTATTTTTTAAATATATCTAGATTAAGTACATTTAATTTTTTTTAAAGATCATTAAAAAATATGAATTAAAAAAAAACTATTTTTAAAAATTCTTAACCCAAACAAAATGCATAACATTTTACAACTTTATAAAAGAATTAAAAATCTAAGAAATCATTAAAAATGCCAAATCCCAAATGAAACCTTACGCCCATCGCGGGGTTGTGTTGTCTAGATTTTTTTTATTTTTATTTTTTTCAATTGATTGAAGAATAATTATATTATAAAAAATATTTACATTATCAAATTAATTTAGCCTAAAAAAATTAGAAAATCAACCAAACAGAATAAGCCAAACCCAACAAACCACGGGAGATTATTGAGTATTCCGAGAATATGGTTACATTTCTATGGTGTTATGATTGGTGAAAAAGTAGAGTATTATAATTTTGTGTTGAATGATTGAGAAACATAGGAGACATGATGAATAATAATTGGTGAAAGAGTATAAACATATAATACACTAAGCCTCTGTTTGGGAAGTGAGTTAGTTTTTTGATTTTTTTGACTATTTTAGTTGGGTTAAAAAGTTTGGTTTGGGAAGAATTTTTTAGTTTTTTTGATTTTTTTTTATTAGAGAAGAGTGTAATGATTATGGGTTAAATGTAATGTTTTGTTTGTTGTGACTAAAATAGCATATTTTACTTTTTGTAACTATTTTAACCACAGACCAACTTGCCAAACACCACCTAAAAATACTCAATAATTTTTCACAAAGTACAACCCTTATAAAAGCAAAAAATAGACTGACCACCACAAAGATATCAAACTCGTAAAGAATATTACATAATTCCCCATAGTGTTGGTTTGTTGGAAAAATTATGAAAAATTATGGATAATTCCCCCATATATCTCTGAACAATCATAAATGGGAAAAGTTAGGGATCATGAAATTTTTTTTATGAAAATGATCATAAAAAATTTATGATTCTTGCATTACCTTGATTAGTGTGTGGTGTTTTATTCTAAAAGTAATCCAAGAGTCACAAAATTTTCATGATTATTTTCATAAATTTTTTTTCATAATACCTAGCATTACTATCATATCCTTTCTTATTTTATAAACAGTTCCGATTAGTGCCCCGAATTTGGGGGCACTAATGCCCCGAAATTCCTAAAATGGAAAAACAGAAAAACAGTTTAGGCAAAAAAAAAAAGAAAAAAAAAATAATTACCCAAAATAGAAATTTAGGGGCATTAGTGCCACTTTTTTTTAGTGCTACAAATCATTTTTCTTTTATAAATACTCAATATAAAACCATAAATCTCATCCACCCCACCAATCATAATACATGTGCCTAGATGAACCAGTAACTTCTGGGTAAGTGGTGTCTAGATTGATTGCAGTTAAAAGGAAGCAATGGCAATCCTAGCATTATTTCCAAATCACAATCACCACCACGACAATGAAAACCAGCCGCCTATTCTTCTCCAACAACCAATTCTTCTTCATACTATCCTCTTCATTCTTTCTCATAATACTCACTGTTTGTTGCACCTGCATCATCATCGCCGCCATTGAAGACGATGTCAAATGTCTCCAAGGCATCAAGACCTCTCTCACCGACCCACTCGGTTTCCTCTCCTCATGGAACTTCACCAACACCTCCACCCCCGGCTTTTTCTGCAGTTTCCCTGGCGTCCTCTGCAGTATCGACAAAGAGATCCGCCTAGCTGGCCTCGACCTCGCGTACACGAACATCTCCGGAAAGATCCCGGAGTCCCTCAAGTACTGCAACGCCCTTCGGACTGTCATTCTCTCCAGCAACAACCTCTCCGGTTCTATCCCTCCCCAGCTCTGTACCTGGTTACCTTACTTGTCCCGTTTAGATCTTTCTAGTAATCGCCTCACCGGTTCCATCTCTCCCTTACTGAATTGCTCCTTCCTCAAAGATCTCTATCTGCGCGACAACATGTTATCCGGTCCGATTGCGTAGGAGCTTGGCCGATTACAGACATTGATAAGGTTCTCGGTCTCTAACAACAATCTCTCCGGTTCGATTTCAGGCCGATGACTTCATTTGTCTCTGTGAGAAGCCACTTGGGAACTCTGGCTAGTTGAAATTTTAATCAATCATTGCTACAAAAAATCATAAATAGATTACATGTTTTAAATGTGATATATGTTATTTAATTAAAAGTTTTTTATTTTGTTAAAGGGTGATCTATAAGAGTGTAATTATTAACGGTTATCTTTTTTAACACTCTTTTACCGTCATTAAAAGATGGTTTTATCACATGTTAAACTATGATAATAAATATTTAAATCACATATTTAAGTGTGATTAAAAACTAATAAAATTTAAGATTGAACTTAAATAATTCATGATTAATAACGAGATAAGATCACAGTTATATGCATTTTCATCATAATTAGTGCGTGTGATAATAAGTCTCAGTCTATAAATGTGACTATCAATCACAGCATATAAATCGTGATTAAAATCTGATATACAACTAAAATACAATAAATTATATTTGTACACATTTGAATAATGTATAATACACCTATTATTAACTATCCTTTGAATCACAACATTGACCACATACAAATAAAGACTAATAACCTCATATATTTCATAAATGAAAGCTGAATGTTATAAAAATATATACAAAGAAAGTTAAGGAATAAAAAGTTTTTTTTTTACTGTGATTACACAATAAAAATCTCATTACAAAAATGAAGAAACTTGAGAAAAACTCAAAATATTCTTTTATGTTAGTCTGTCTTTTTTGACCATATTTTGCATCTCTTCAAATAATTTCTGACCAAAATAATGAATACACAAAAATTAGTTCATAGGCTGTTAAAAGTATAAGAATAAACTTACTCATTTATTCAAAATTAAAGAAAGCAAAAATTAAAAAGCAAAAAAATCTAAAATTTTAATTTTCAATAGCGAAGGTTTGAAATAGCAGCTACCAACATTAAGCCCTCAAATTGTATATCTACTAATGGATACATGGACTAGCCACATGCAAGATGAGATAACTGTTATTTTTTTTTTCAAAAAAGAAACTTTATTGATGAGATAAACAAGTACAAGGTACAAGACAAATTACATCAATAAAGAAAAGGGAGGTGCGAGAGTATCACAATGAGCTAAATGATCCCAACTAGATTGGCACCACAAAACTCATCCTATCATTTGTTAGCACCCCCAAGTTGGTGAGAGACCAACGAAAAAAGAACAGACCATAGTAACATCAGAACAGCCACCCAATTCAGACCATCAGCCAAACATCTGAAATAAAACAACCAACCAACCAAACCTAGCACCTAAGCATAGCAGACCAGCAAAATAATACCTCAGCAAATCAGCATATAGGGCCATAAAACAGACCTCAGTAGATCACCAATTCAGATCAAAATGCAAAACTGAAACACAGCCCAGAATCAACCTCATTTTAAATTCCTTGTGCTCATTATGCTAGCATAATCTTCACAGCAGCACATCCATAGATAGAAGCTCCCAACTCCAAGCAGCCTAGCCTAGCTTTACCTTTCAAGAAATTGTTGAGTACTCCAGGCATCATGCAACTTTTAGCTTCGCAATACTTCTAACAACCTCAACATTCTCATTTCCCAAATCACCTGTAAACAGCACCAAATCTAGCTGAACTGGTTTACATTGACCACAAAATTAGCAGCAGCAGCTTAGTGGATTAATCATTAATGATAACTGTTATTCATAACTCATTAATGATGTAGTCGATTGATCAAGCCAAGTAATGAAAAATTTTAACCTAGAAATATAATGGCGATCATTAAAAGAAAATTAAAAACAAAAATGACCTCCCAGCAAACAAATTGATATCTAAGAGTGAACAATTTAACCGGGTTTGCCACTACTTCTAGTTCCAAACACTGTTAATAACTTCACATAGGACATAGCAGGCAAAGATATCCAAAAGCAAGATCAGGCAGCAACTAATTCCTCCCAATTCGTAGAAAACAAGCAACTACTTGCACATAAGATGCAGATGCACACTGCTTGGAAGAGTAGATTAAAAAACATCCCTCATTAAGTGTAGTTTTTTAGATGTCTAGCTTGGAAGAGTAGATCAAAGACTATAGATTTTCTTCAAAAAAATTGGTGTTCTAAGTAGAGATATGCATACAGAATGAGGTTTGGGGTTTAGGTTTGCAATTTGTTATTCATTCGGTCTTTGATGCTGGTGGCTGCTATGTTGTTTTTTTTTTTTTTTTTGGTGGTGTTTTGGTTAGTTCCTCACCAACCTTTTTTTTTTTTTTTCTAGTTTATTGTATCTAAAATAATTTCACCATTGGAATGAGTGTAGACGTGCCCGAACGTCACGGCTTCGCGCACGAAGGCGCGAAATCCGTCTTGTTCATTAGCTACTACAGTTCGGACTCAATGTCATGGTTCTGAATCTAATCTCGCAAAGTGCAATGCAAGACCGATAAATCACCAAAGAGTCCAAATCCGACAAATCGTTTTGGAAAACTGATTTTAATAAAGAAGTGCCAAACATGGACTGCTTTGCCAGATATAGAGTCGCCACCTAAATGTTTTGTTTTTGGGAAATTTAGGAAACCCTGACTCGTGCCTAAGGCCACGTGTCCGTCATCACCAAAGTTGCCTCAGCTCGAGAACTTGGGTACGAGAGGGGAAGGTCATGCAATGAGCACCCCTACTCGCCCAATCAAAGCATCAGCCTTTACTAACATGATATATTATTTTTGAAAACACATGCGTTCTTATTACGATTATTAGCTAGAATTACTATGTGATGCAGCATACAAGTATAGACTAGATCGCCTAAGTTGGAACAAAACATCTCATGTTTGTTTGAAAATGGTTTGAAGGTGCTACTCGCAAGTAGGCTAAGACGTGGATTTGCCACCTTCAAGTGGGCTTAAAACAATATGATTTGTCACTCTCAAGTGGGCTTAAAACTCGCATTACGATGAATTGTTCCAATTCAAGCAATCTAACCTTCATCCACAGGCATTCATACAGTTAAACATTTAAGCAGTTAGCCTCATGGCAAGCATGCTAAACATGGCAGCACTAACACACATGCAAGATGCTAAAGCATAAAACACTTACAATGTACTCCGAGCCAAAACAGAGAACTAGTTAGAAATCATGCATGATCCTAGTTCATGTTAAGATGGCTAATGCAACACATGCAAAATGAAACTAGAAATAGGCTCGGCTATTCTAAGATGGCATATGAGATGCAACTTGATAACATGTTGTTGAATACATATTCAAGTAAATGTATTTAAATACAATGCGGTTTGTATGATGCGTCGAGCCCGGTGCATGCAAGATAGATGAATGATGCACGCATGCGAAGCATAAGGATGCTAATTGAAACATGCCCTAAAACTAACCATCAAAAGCTGATAAGTAAAAGGGAGAAAGACGTGGGGTTGGAAAACATTCACACAGTCACGCACACTTATTACAAAATTTGGCCTCTCAACGGAGGGTCTGAATAAATCAACTAGCTAGCTACACTACACTAATTAATTATTACAAAACCTTAACTAATTAAGCAAATTAATTAAGTTACAAAACCAACTAAGTAAGAAAAGAAAGAAGCTGAATCAAGCTGCCACAGCTCTGCCTCGAAATGATGAATGATGCATGCTCGGTCGCGTTCTCCTGGAAATCCGTTACCATGCCTCATGTTACCTCTGTTTGCACTGTTTTAGACTTCTGAAACTTATGCAAATCTCCAAAACACCTCTGCTCCACTCCATGGACATGCTGAGAGGTCATCGGCTAAGAGGTATGGCCATCGGCCAAGGGATAGAGGTCATCGACTAATTTTGAGGCTATCGGCCAAATATTTATAGCCGATCGGCACACCAGATAGCCGATCGACCATCTCTTCCTGCAAACTCTCATTTCTGCTGCAACAGAGCACAAACAGAGGCATAGCAATGTATTTGCAAGAAAATGTGTGTGCTACTACACCCCTTATCATGTCTAAGGCTCAAAGGTGTGTAGTGCTCAGCTCTCAAGCCATCAATCACGCATTTCGATGCATGATGGCCAAAGAGACCGAGTTGCACAAATCAATATCACATGAATGCACAAAAACATACAAATGCCTTAAACTCTATCATGTTTGATCAAGAGTGTCGGCGACCGAGGATTGAGACACGTTTCATCACTTCAAGTATGAAACGTCCCTCATTCCTCGTGTTTGGCTTGACACCCAAACCAAACACAATGCAATGCAAAGTATGCCAAACACAATGCAAATAACAAGCATGCAAACAACATGGCATGTAACAAGTATGCAACAATGTCATGCAATGCAACTAGCATGTAACAATATGCAATGCGACAAGCATGCAACAAGCATGCAACAACATGCAAAATGGACTTAAACTAAAATGGACAGACCTCAAACATACCCAAATCAGTGGCCAAAATGTTGAAATGATGGCATGAAATACAAGACAATGTATGCACATGCTCTAGCCCACCAACTAAGCATAAAAGCATAACTCTCAAAAGTGCTCAAGGAGTGACAAATGTAAGAGTGTAGCAACACTATAAGCACTGAAATAAGGTATGAAATGATGCCAAATCATTCAATCAATACAAGCATGGCATGCTAGGGTCCTTAAAGCATAAAGCTACCAAAGAGAACTACAAAGGAGGCATGCAATACATGGTACAAAGGCATGAACCAATCATGGACAGAGTTCAAACAGGTCTAAACAAAGACCAAAATATGCTAAGATTGAGGCACAAATGCCTAGGCATGCATGCATACCCACTAAGCCACAAACAAGGTAACAAATGCACAACCCTTAGAGGCACTCAAAGGGTGAATGAAGTGGGAACATGGCAATGCTACATGCTCTGAAATGTCATGTGGAATGATTCCAAATCATGTACATGATACAAATGAAGCATGCTATGGTGCCCAAAGCTTAAGGCTAGCAAGGCACTTGCACTACAACTATGCAAAACATGAAGCATATGGCAAGGGCAACCCAAAACAATCCTAAAACATGTTAAAATGAGTCTAAAACATATATGGAAGGAAGTCAAAATATGCTAGCATGAAGGGCATAAGGCATGATGGATGCAAGGCAAATAAGGTGGATTACACTACACCTATCAAGACCAAGCATGAGATGGCTTCATCAATAAAAATCAGAGTTATATCATGGCAAAATAACCCCAAATACACATTGAAATGATAGCTCGTAAGCTTAGGCATGAAGGCATACACAAAGGCTCATGTTCAAGGCATAAAGAACCAACCTTTCAACGCATTGAAAATGTGAAAGATGTGAGTGCATGGCAATGAAACATGCTCTGAAATCACATAACAAATGATGCCAAATCATTCAAATAGGTCAAGCAATGCATGCTAGTGGACTTGATGCACAAAGCTAACAAGCTAGGATGAACCATAGCTATACAAATCATGGCATGCATGGCCAAAAAAACAAAAATAAGAGCTTAAGCATGCTAAAACATGACCAAAAGCTTCTTAGAGTTAAGCCAAAATCATGCTAGAATGACATGTTAAAGCATGATACACATTAGGCTAATTCATGGAATTGCACTACAAGTGCATGGAGCATGCAAGGGCCAACCAAACCAAACCTTAACAGAGGTATGACATGGCAAAACATCACCAAAAACATGCTGAAATAGAATTAAATCATGCTAGAAAGGCATGCTACTTCATGAAGCATACAAGACTAGTTTGTGAGAAATACACTACAAGTGTATAAACCATGCAAGGAGTGAGTCCACCAATCAAAATTAGAGTTATAACATGTCAAAATAACACCAAAAAAATGCTTGAAATAAGCTAATTCAAACCACAAAAGCATGCTACTTTGTAAGGCTAACAAGGTTAGCAAAGAGGATTTACACTACAAGTGCAATAAGCATGCAAGAGGTGACCAAGACAGCCAAAAACAGAGTTATGGAAGGTCTGATAAGTCACAAAAATGAGCCTAAACAAAGCCATAAAGAAGTAAAAACACATGCTCATTTGGTTGGCCATCAACACTAGCAAGCAAGACAAGAGGACAGGGGACCACCCTCTCCTATTTGGGCCCTCAAAATAGGGTTTTTACCACTGAAAATCCTCTGAATTTTAGTGGTTCTAAGGCCAAAAAAAAGTTGTTTGAAATGTTTGAAAGTTAGCTCACAAGGCCTTACAAGCCAAGGAGCAAAAGGGAGGACAACCCCCTAGCCAACCAAGGCACAAACCAAGACTTTTAGGACTGAAAAACAGAGGTTTTTGTAGTTCAACACCACCCCAAAAAACAGCCCCAAAGTATTTGAAAACTACGGCAAAGCTAGTATGCAAAACAAGCTAAAAGGGGTGAGTGATTACCTTTGGAGCACAGCAGCAAAATGGCCTATTTCTTGGCTCAAATGACCTTCTATCAGCCCAAAAATAAGCTCCAAGAGACCTCAGCCCATAGATATGCAACTTTGATGAAGGATGCTTAGGCCAACTAGGAGTATTTCTCTACTTCTATGCACTTCTATGCACAAAAGAGCAAAAGAGAGAGGCTCTAGAGAGAGAGGCAGAGATTAAAACTCTGAAAATTGTAGAGAGAGAGGGATTTTAGTGAGAAAAGCTCTCAAACTTGCTTAGGAAGTTCTCACTCCTGTAGACGCCCCCGAACGTCCCGGGAAAATCCTGTTTTGTTCATTGGGTTTACTACAGTTCGGACTCAATGTCACGGTTCTTAATCTGATCTCGCAAAGTGCAATACGAGATTGATAAATCACCAAAGAATCCAAATCCGGCAAATCGTTTTGAAAAACTGATTTTTAGAAAGAAGTGCCAAACATGGACTGCTTTGCCAGATACAGAGTCGCCACCTAAATATTTATTTTGGGGAATTTAGGAAACCCTGACTCGTTGCCTAAGGCCACGTGTCCGTCATCACCAAAGTTGCCTCGGCTCGGGAACTTGGGTACGAGAGGGGAAGGTCATTGTAGACGTCCCCGAACGTCCCGGGAGGGTTGAGTCTCCCGTTCCGTTCGTTTTGGGCCCACTACAGTTCAGGACTCTAATTGTCACGGTTCTTAATCTGAACCAAAGAGTCCAAATCCGGCAAATCGTTTTGAGAAAACAGATTTTTGAAAGAAGTGCCAAACATGGACTGCTTTGCCAGATATAGAGTCGCCACCTAAATATTTTATTTTTGGGAAATTTAGGAAACCCTGACTCGTTGCCTAAGGCCACGTGTCCGTCATCACCAAAGTTGCCTCGGCTCGGGAACTTGGGTACGATTGGGGAAGGTCACTTCGTGAGCATCCCCACTCGCCCGATCGAAGATCGGCCTCTACTAACCATGATATCAAGTTTTGAAAACATTATGTGTTCTTATTCCGGTTATTAGCCTAGATTTACTATGTGATGCGCACAGCATACAAGTATAGACCGGGCCGCCTAAATTGGAACAAAACATTTCATGTTTGTTTTTGAAAGATGGTTTACTACTCGCAAGTAGGCTTAAAATGCAGATTTTGCCACCCTCGGGTGGGCTTAGAAAAGATGGTTTTGCCACTATCTAGTGGGCTTAAAACTCACAGTCAATGCATTGTTCCAATCCAAGTAACCCAACCTTCACCCATAGGCACTCAAGCAGTTATATCACATAAGCAAATAGCCTCATGGTAAGCATGCTATCATGGCAGTCACTCACACGCATGCAAGGATGCTAAAGCATAAAAACTCACCGAGTACTCCAAGCCAAAACAGAAGCTAATTAGAAATCCATGCATGATCCTAACTATACAGAAATGCCTAATGCAACACATGCAAAAAAATGCAACTATAGCAGGCTCGGCTATTCTAAACATGGCATATGAGATGCAACAGCTATCAAGTATTCGACTCGGAATTGAAATACAAATGCAGTTAGTATGATGCGCTGAGCCCGGTGCATGCAAAACAGATGAATGAATGCAAACATGTTATCATACTGTATGCCAATTGAAACATGCCCTAATCTAACCATCATAAGCTGGTAAATAAAAGGAAAGAAAGACGTGGGGTTGGAAGACATACATTACACTCACGCACACTTATTACAACATTGCCCTCGCGCAGAGGGTCCGAAAGAATAATATACAGTCCCGAATAAATACAGTCCGAATAAGTACAAAACCCTAATTAATTAACAAATTTAACTAGGAAAGCAATAAACTAGCATGCAAGATAGGGACTGCCTCGACTCTGCTCCGGATGATGAATGATGCATGTTCGGGTTGCCTTGCGCAGAAATCCATTGCGATGCCCCAATTAGCCTCTGTTTGCAATTGTTCTTGGAATGCGTGCCAAGCTCTGGAAGGCTGCTGATTCTTGATTTGCTGCAACAGAGAGCAACAAAGGGGCATGGCAAAGTATTTTTACATATGTATGCATGACTACTCTTCAGGGAGTGTAGTCCTCGATCCTCGTGCCACCAATCACGCATATCGATGCATGATGACCGAGGAGTCGAATTGCACGACTCAATATGAAATGAATGCACATGAAAACATAACAAGGCCTAGACTCCATCATGGATAATCCGGAGTGTCGGCGACTGGGGAATCGAGACACGTTCCGTCACTCGGAGTACGAAACGTACCTCGTTTCCCGTGCTCGGGCTAACTCCTATCCCAAACACAATGCAATATGCATGACATGCATGAATGCAACTAAGATACACCCTAACATGCACAATGCTATGAAATGGCATACACGATGCACGAGGTAACATGGCATACACAATGCGCTAACATACAACCTAGCATACACAATGCTATGAAATGAAATGGCATGCACAACGCATAATGGACTTACACCAACACAAGTGGACCTCAGCCACACTCACATAGGAGGCCATGAGATGGAAATGAGACACTCGAGATGCGTGCGCACATGCACGCAAACCAAGGACCGAATCTAAGGCATCAAATGCCACTCTACCAAGGCATGGCAAGACATGGAACATGGTATGCAAACATGCAAATTTTAGCACTAAAACATGATGCTAAACAGCCCCGAAACATGGCAATATGGCACCCGATGCATGAGATGAGACCCGAAACTCAAAACTAGGCACATGGAATGACTTATAGCTATACAAAGAATGCATTATTTGAACATGAAGCATGAAGACAGAGTCAAGGCAGTCCCAAAACATGAACTTTTTCAGTTTAAAGTATGGCCAAAAGGTGCTAGCAAGATGGCTTAAAATAGCATGCAAATTTGACCAATAAACATGGTTTACATGGAAAGTGTATGAAGCAGGTAAGAACTCATCAAACCACCAAAAAAAAGTAAATAAAACATGCCAAAATATGCCCAAATAACCATGGAAATGCAGCCAACACATGCACAAATGAGGGGCTCCTTTGGAAAGGCATACAAGGGGTTATTAAGCACATACAAGATAGACATGTGGAAGCCCCAAATAAACTCTAGAAATCAAATATGGTAGTCCCAAAACTCACCAAATTGACCCTGAAATGTGACTTCGAAGCATGCAAGATAGGGTCTCTTTGGAAGGCCAAAATGATCACCAAACAAGTCAAGGTGAGAGGGGGTCACCCCTCTCTGATTTGGAGGTTCAAAATAGTATCAAAGCCACTGGAAATCCACTGGATTCCAGTGGCTAGAAGGTCAAACAAGGCATGCAACAAGGGCTAGGGTGTAAGGCTCAAAATAAGAGGGAAACAAGCATACAAGGAAGCATGTGACCTCAAATAAGAAAATGCCCTTAATAAAACATGAAGATGATGTCAAAACAAGACTTTTTCCAGTTTATGACAAATCTCAAAAGTGAACACAAGTAGGGCTAATCTATCATGCAAAAAATGGCCCTAAAAGAGGGATGAAGAGACAAGTGGTAGCTTCTGGCCTCAAATGGCAAGGAGCCCTTCAAAAAATTTGAAGAGGGGCTCAAAACAAGACACTTTACAGTTGATAGCAAGCCACGAAAATGAACACAAGTGAGGCTAAACTATCATGCAAGAAAAGGGCCTAAAAGAGGGATAAAGAGGCAAGTGGCAATAGATGGCCTCAAACAGAGGAGAGCCCTTCAACAAAGTTGAAGAGGGACTCAAAACAAGATATTTTACAGTTTATGACCAAGTCCAAAACAGCTAAAAAATAAGCCTAAAATACTATGCAAAAAAAGGCCTAAAAGAGAGTTAAAGAGGCAAGTGATAGTAGGAGATCTCAAACAGCAAGAGGTCCTTGATCAAACATGAAAAGGAGCTCAAAATATGACTATTTACAGTTTGGGTCGGAACCCAAAAATATAAGCAACAAAGGCTAAGATTATATGCAAAATAGAGCAAAAAGAGAGAGAAATGAGGCTCACCCTTATAGTCCAAACTTCCAGCAGCTTTTGGTCCAAGAAATGGTGCTCCTAAGCTTTGAAAAACAGCCTCAAGTTGCTGGAATGGAGTATGGAGGTTGTAGGCTTGGAGGTGGTGTAGAAATGGTGTGGGAGCAAGGTGGTTTTGAGGCTTGGAGTAGAAAGAGAGAGAGATTTAATGCAAGACTCTCAAATGAATTTTTCTAACTCTCCAAAATGCAGCTGGAGCTGCTGGTTTTATAGAGGGAGAGAAGGGAAAAGGGAGGGGGGGAAACAAATTCAAATTTCCCCTCCAAAAGGCCAAACCCCGGATATAGGATCTGGGGGAAAACAAATTGCACAGCTGGAACACACTTGGGAGGGCAAGAATGGCCGGCCAGCTCAAAAGGGCCAAAATGGTCATCCGACCAGCTAGGTGGCGGGCTTGCTACATTTTCTGGCCGGCCTGCTACTTTTCAAGACAAAAAAAAAAGGTCTGTCGGAAAGACAGGTGGCCAGCCAGTGATTGAGAAGTCCAATGGTGGCCGTTCAAGTGTCCAAATTGAAGCCCCGGAAGTTATCTTTCCAATGGCGCAAACCTTACATTAAAATTCCTCCTGTGCAAAAAGTTATGCCTATTTTGGTGAAGCCGCGCAGATTCGGTTCAACCGGAATGATGCCTTACTTCAATCAACCCTATCTCCCCCGTCCGGAATTGGCTTTAGGAGATTCTTGAGTGCAAAATGAAGCCCCGGAAGTCTTATTTCCAACGGTGGTGGCCTCATAGCTTGATTCCAAGTATGCAAATGAATAGGCCCGATTCGGCGAGGGCTGTTCGACTCTTTATTAACGGTTCATGCCCATTTTCTCCCCCAACTGGATTTCTTCCCTTTTCTCCTCTTTTCTTCAACTCCAAACCCCTAAGTAAGGTGTTTTGAAAGATTTTTCAAAGATTTCATCTCTCTTTCATTCATTTCCACTTTGTCCTTGCTCGGTTCACCGAAAAGCGTAATATTTGACAAAATGCGAGCCTCGGAATATCGTAAAAACTTTATTTCAAAAACGTTTTGAAAGAGAGGGTTTTAAGACTAAAATCTTTTGATCAAGATCGTTTTGGTCCAAAAAAAAGGGGTATGAAGTTGAGATTTGACTCTCTCTCCTTGCCGAAGAAATTGAACCTTTGCACTGCACAACTTCCAGAACCATCAGTCGCGCCCAAGTCTTAAAGGTGGTAAAAAATGTAGTGTCTACAGTCATGCAATGAGCACCCCCGCTCGCCCGATCAAAGATCGGCCACAACTAAACATGATATCTTGTTTTTGAAAACATATATGCTCTTATTCCGGTTATTAGCCTAGAATTGCTACGTGATGCGCACATCATACAAATATAGACTGGATCGTCTAAGTTGGAACAAAATATCTCATGTTTGTTTTTGAAAACGGTTTGCTACTCGCAAGTAGGCTAAATTGCGGATTTTGCCACCCTTAAGTGGGCTTAGAAAACATGGTGATTTGCCACTCTCAAGTGAGCTTAAAAAACTCATAATCGATGAATTGTTCCAATTTAAATAATCCAACCTTCACCCACAGGCATTCAGGCAGGTATATCACATAAGCAGTTAGCCTCATGGCAAGCATGCTATCATGGCAGTCACTCACACACATGCAAGGATGCTAAAGCATAAACACTTACCGAGTACTCCGAGCCAAAACAGAAACTAGTTAGTAATCAATGCATGATCGTAGTTCATGTTAAGATGGCTAATGCAACAAATGCAAGAATGCAACTAAGATAGGCTCGGCTATTCTAAAGTGGCATGTGAGATGCTACAGATAACACGCATTCAACTTGGAATTGAAATATGATGCAGTTAGTATGATGCGCCGAGCCCGGTGCATGCAAGACAGATGAATGGATGCAATCATGCGAGCATAAGGATGCTAATTGAAACATGCCCTAAAACTAACCATCATAAACTGGTAAATAAAAGGGAGAAAGACGTGGAGTTGGAAGACATGCATCACACACACACACTTATTATAACAGTTGGCCCCCTCGACGGAGGGTCCGAATAAATAATACAACACCAACTAGCTAATCTAAGCTAATCTAATTAAGCTAGTTATTACACAACCACAATGAATAACAAATTACAGCTAATTATTACATAACTCTAACTAATTAACAAGTTAGCTAGGTAAGCAATTAAACTATCATGCAAACTACATGAAACGGACTGCCTCAGCTCTGCCTTGAATGATAAAGGATGCATGCATGCTCGAGTCGCCTTGCGCGGAAATCCATCGCGATGCCCCGGCTTGCCTTTGTTTGCAATTGACCTCAGAACACTGCACAAGGCTCCAGAAGGCTGAAACTCCACCCTGGGAATCTGTGGAAAGGTTGCCGACCAGCTATTGGCCTTGGAGACCACCTGCCAACCACCTTTTGTGGGAGAAACCAAAAGGGGTGGTCGGCCTGCCAGAAAAGCTGGTCGGCCGACCAGTTTCTGCCTCTGGTTTCTGGTTTTCTACAACAAGGAGCAAAAGAGAGGCATGGCAAGGTATTTTCAACATATATGTGCACGACCACTCCCCCCATCATTGTACAAGCTCCAGGGAGTGTAGGTCTCGATCCTCGGACCACCAATCACGCATCTCGATGCATGATGGCCGAGGAGTCGAATTGCACGACTCAATGTGAAATGAATGCACATACAAACACATAAATGCCTAAACTCCATCATGTGTTAGTCAAGAGTGTCGGCGACTGAGAATCGAGGAATGTTTCATCACTTGGAGTATGAAATGTCCCTCATTTCCCGCGTTTGGACTAACTCCTATTCCAAACACAATGCAACAAGTAGAATGGCATGCACAATGCGACATCAAGCATGCAATCCTAAGGCGATGTGTAACATGCCCGCAAGGGAACTCACGGGTTACAGTTCGGACTCGATTTGTGTCACGGTTCTAAATCTGAACCAAAGAGTCCAAATCTGGCAAATCGTTTTGAGAAAACAGATTTTTGAAAAGAAGTGCCAAACATGGACTGCTTTACCAGATACAGAGTCGCCACCTAAATATTTTTTAATGGGGAAATTTAGGAAACCCTGACTCGGTGCCAAAGGCCACGTGTCCGTCATCACCAAAGTTGTCTCGGCT